>JAXBDA010000716.1:0-73819 GCA_036023075.1 Gaultheria prostrata | reverse complement strand
TTGACTATAATTTTATACTCTTTAGATTCGTCTCGTCGAGAGGAACCAATAAACCACAAAAATTTGACGCAAAACTAACATTTGCGAATTTTTTTTGAATAAAGACAAAATGAATAAACCAATAAACATGTTCATGTTTATTTGCCAAATCACCCGTACTCGATGTGCTCTACACGGTGAACGTCTTTGATCTTCAAACTGACACCTGACACCGGCATGCGGCTACGTTATTTCTCTCTCATCTGCTTTCTCATTTTATGGGAAGTAATTTAAGTTGGAAAGTCAAGGAATCTTTTAGTCAAGATTACCAGACTATCCCTCTGAGATCACGTGTACACGCCCTTATTTCTCGCTCATCTGCTTTTTCCTGCCTCAGAGGCTCAGACTCCCAATCATTTTAATTAAAACTTGGTGCATACTTTCATATTTTTAATTTTTGGTAAATCATATAGTACAAAACTCATGTAGAGTATAATTTTATAAAAATAATACTCCCTCCGTCCCAATTCTGATTGTGGGATGAACGGTCAGATCGGGGGATTACAACCATACATACTCCCCAAATTCCTCAATTTGTTTGTCCAATTTCGACATAAGTACCGCTTACAAAATTATTTATATCTAACAATTTATAATACTAATATTTTTTTTAATATTAAAAATTTTGAATAGTAAAACTAATCGACATCTATAAAATAAAATTCATATTGCATGTAAAAATTAATATAAACTAAACAATATTGACAGTGAAAGTGAACAAAAATATCGGGATGGAAGGAGTATTAACAGGTACTCCCATGTGATGGTTTATTATCTTAGATCAAATAATAAAACACTTTGTACTTGATGAGTTCTTTAATTTGGTGCAAAATTCAAAAAATTCACATAGTAATCTTATTGTTTATCCAGAAATTGCATGACTTTTCGTAATAAACGAGAATTTGAGAATGAGAGTATTTTACATTTTTTTTAAAAAAAGTTGTTTATACAAACCATCACCTTTATATAATGGATGACTTGGACTATTGGACTTGGGCCTCAAGTATCATTGACTTGCACGTCAAAAGAGCATAAAAGAATGTATTCTTTTATGTCTGTAATTTATTTATTCTTTTTTTTTTTTTTTGAAGAGGGTAATTTATTTATTCATAAAAACAAGTTTGAACACTTCAAGGTACCTCATTAGTTCTAAGAGGAAATAAACATAATTAACTATAATGGAATCCAAATTTTATATGGTTATCATGCAGTGCAAGCCTTTTTCTTCAAGAAAATGTAAAATACACTGTAGAAGTCAAATTTTCAGACTCCTATTTATGCAGAGGTTTGCTCTGAGGTTTCTGCCTCTGGACTGAAGACCGTTGACTAAGCGACAATATGTAATCTACACGAGGGGCAGTACAGTACAAGAAAAGATACCAAGAAAAAAAACAGGTAATCGCACCGGACAATTGAGATCCGTTCGGTCCTATGCCTTACATTTTCCCGATCTACACACAAATAAACAAGAGAAATCGTCGAGGCATGTCGATTATGCCAAGATTAGTCAAGGAGTAGCTATGACCACCCCGTGACTTCTCCGACAAAGGCTCACGAAGCCAATCTCCAACCATTCGGAGGTGGGCGTTCATCTATTGTAGGGTCTGACACTGCCCCCAAGACGGGGGAGAATGATGCTCCCCTGCTCGGGCAAACTTGGTCCTTACGGAACCACCCAAATCCTGGGGGGATGCTCCCCTGCTCGGGCAAACTTGGTCCTTACGGAACCAAGTGAACCCGATTCCTTTTTCTCCTTCCCACCAACCAGTCCTCCTGCGCAGAGACCCTGGACAGTCAGTCGAGGGGAAGATCTGACGTGACAACTTATCTAAATTCTAAATTCTAAATTCTAGTGACTTAGACCAATATTGACTACTGCTTTGACCATTCCATTCAAAATACTTGTTATTTTTGCTTCCCCACATACACTAGTCTTGTACTCCATTGGCCAAGATTCCAAAATAGAGTATGTGACTGAAACAGACGGTACAGGCCGATACACCCGGGATTGACCAGAATAGCCTGGAATTTGAACCATACGAATCGCTAAGCTATGTGTCCCGTTTAAGTAGCGGTCTGGTGAGAAAATGGCAATTTTGCTTGCCAACAGAGAGAGGAAAATGAAAAGAAAGAAGAGAATACAAAACCCTCGCGCCGTACATTTCAAGTTCATTCGACTTTAAACACCAGCAAAGAAATTCATGTGAAAACCTTACAAAAACCAAGCGTCCAGATGTAAGCACTAATGCCCGATTTGAGCAAAATCGATCCTCGAAACAGCACAAAATGGATCGATCTGGCCGCGAAATAGAGTTAGCTGCAGTCCTGCATGTCATATCCACATGATTACCATACATGATTCTGAGGTACTTACGTAGCAGAACATTTTCTTATGTACATAACTAGAACATAAATCAAATTTTGAACACCCTTTTCAGAAGACATACAAGTTCATGTATTTCGCATGCATGATGTTCAGCAATTACAATATTCTTTTTGGACGGTTAAAGTTCTTGACGAGCTCGACAAAATGAACAGATTTGATCATTGTTGTGGGCCTGGGATAGACCCACAAAATCACAAACTGGACCGGATGGTCTGGACTGAACCTTAACCCAACATAATACTGTTGAGCTAATGGCAATCATGTAATAACAGCACACGGCGCTATACATTTCGTTTTAGAAGTGGCAAAGTTACTCGAATGACCTACTCCCGTTGCTTCTGTACTAGTAAAGGAATAAGGACATACTCCAAGATGCGAAACACTAATCTGAAAAATATATAAACATGTTTAGACCAAAAAAAAAAATATATATAAACATATCATGCTGATTTCCCATCTACAAGTTCCAAATTTGCTCTCCCTTTTTGCTTAAAATTTTATCACTACCAATAGATAGAGCCTCGAAACAATTAATCTTAGGCTTCTTAGCTGTCACCAGAGGTCCAGAACTGAAGTTGGACACTCCGAGTTGTTTGTGGTAAACGAAAGAACAAAACAAAACGAGAAAACGAATTATGGTTTCATGAAATCTTTCTTAAAACATAAACATACCTATTTCGGGAGCACCTCTTTGTGGGCTTTATACGAGAGAATCACGTTCCAGGCCAAGGCAACTACATTAGCAGCAAGGACCTACAAAAATAATCCTCGAGAGATGAAATGCCAATTTGATACTGTGGGGAAATCGTTAAAGGAGAACCAAAAAAAGTAGAGGCAAAAGTGCATTCAATAACCACTTTTCAAATGCCAAGATAAGTAAGCTGAGGAAGGAGTGACACATGTACATTCTAGGATCCTGTGACATTATCAGCAACAGAAACTTGAGTCATAACTCAACTGATTCCTCTTCTATGGAATCATGGAGAATCACACCGACAAAGGCCCGAATTATTTTGGCCCCGACAACGGTGCTTAGACCTTACCTCGCCAGCCAACCCCAATCATTAAGAAAACAAGGGCTAAGTTTCAAATGAACGAATAAAGCAAAACAAAAGAAAGAGACGTTTCTCTCGGCGCCGCACCGGTTGGAGTAACAAGCTCACGCGACTGAGAAGTTGTGAACTACCTATCTACGAGGTCTTCCCATAGATAAAGAAACAGAATGCTAGATCAGTGTAATAACTTGCTTTCTCCTTTTGACAATGACTAGATCAGTGGATTAAACTGGAGGGAAAGTCAAGAGTCTGCGTGGCATTAGTTGTTATCGTCAATGACATATGGTAGTTAAATTTTTCCCAAATTGTGTTTTGCACTTCACGTGTTAGATCTTTGTGCAAGTCATTTCAGGAAAAAAACACGTAGACAGTAGTAATCCACATGGCAACCAGAGCCATATGTTGGCCACTCTCATTTGGACACCTTTACAGCAGTGTCCCCCATTTTCTCTTTAAGAATGAGCACACTTGTAATGCTATTACTCCTACTGTTAAGAAACTTGCCATGTAGTAATTACATTTCATCACCCACTGATAATATTTTGGATGCTAAATGACTTAAATCTTGTTAAGAAACGTGTTCTGCACATTTATAACCGAGATTTTGCTTTTGGTACAGAGAAAAATAATCCTAATCTCCAAGTTAACCAGGATATTGCCTCAAATACATTCATCTGCCAGGAAGCTCGTGTCACCTTATGCATACCACCCATGCTAGCCAACACAAAGAGCCCAACATTTGGGCAGAAGCATATCGAATACGTCAGCACACCATGAGGCAGGTCATGCGACATCTACCATCGCCTTGTGTTTACTGAGAGTGTCAAGTCCTATAAACTGGTTTGGTTGTGCAGTGAAACAACATGCTAGGAAAAAGCTTCACTGCTAGAAGAAATGACCAAGGTAAGAGCTGAAGCTCAAGCATCCTTCCCAAGTCTGAGATTCAATCCAGAGAACTGAGGACATTCCCCCGGTCTTTGGTTCCTCTTTTGATCCCCATGACAGACAATTTACATTTAGTCTTAAGGTTCCTGCTTGATCACTCCAACGCATGTTCACAACGAATATATATTCACATCTTCCACATCTCTTGAGATATGCTTATGAAGGAATGGCAAGGCTCAACACCTAAAGGAATGATAATTTTATCCACAACGAAAAGGAGCAATGCAGGTTACAATTTCCCAGGTTATAATTTCATGGTTGAACCATCTCCCAGTGATATGAAGCACCAACACCTTTCGGGTTACCCGTATCGCAGTGTCCAGACACGGGGACATGCCACGTGGATGGGGACACGGCTAATTTGAATTTTGGAGGGGGACACGGCGGGGACACGGCGGGGGTATCATTGAATTGTTTTAAAACTTTCTGGGGTAAATTTAGTGGCCATATATATAGATCTCCTCCTACTCATCAGTCAACAAAACTTTCTGGTGAACCCTAATCTGATACGCTGCCACTGCATTCTCTAAAACAAAAAAATTTAATAAATAAATAAATAAATATACACGTGGCGTGTCCCCCGCCGTGTCCGTATCCCCATTTTTTAGAATTCCAGTGTCCGTGTCCGTGTCCGTATCCATATCCGTGACCATGCATCGTCACTCTCATAACTCCTACCACATACATAATCCTAATTGTTCAGATGTCTCTAATTAAACATAACCATGATGATTGAGGAATGTGTCTTGTACTTGCAAGGTCATAAACCAGTTCTTATTCTATTGTTAAATCACGATCTTATGTTGTGACAAGAAATCAAGTTTTTTTTTTTGTTTCTCAAAAACTACAACAGTTCTTTTACAAGAGATGTAACTTTTCATGTGTTTCAAACCCTAACTCAAATTCTGAAAGTGCAAAGTTCTTTATGCTAACGCAAATTCTGAAAGTGCCAAGTTCTTTATGCCATCCAAACCTGGAATTGTTGTGGTACAAATCGAAAGTTGAGGAATTGGAAAGGTATCCACAATTGCCAATTTGCAAGAACAGCAGAGAACCACTCCTACAAAAAGGGAGGCCACAAACAAAATGAACAATTTTAAGTTCAGACGCAGGACAAGTTTCTTCTAGCAGCATGCTTTCAAGATATACAAAATTAGTAATCAAAATCGAAAGGCAAAACGAGCATTTAGTATTACCTGTTGAAGTTTCGGCACCACTTCTGATGGCCTCCCCTCAAGTGTTAATAATGTTGATAGGAAAACTCCAATGAATATAGGAGAAAAGACAAACTGCATCATATTAGGTCATGTTCAAAATAACTCCTCTCAAAACAATAAGTATCCATTATCCATATTACTATGTCTATATTAGATGTTTACAAATAGATTACTGTTTATAAATGTACATGCCTAGTGAGTAAACCATCATTTTGTTCCGTGCCAGGAAAGAATAAATGACAGAGAAACTCGCCTGGTCAAGTAGAAGGCGTAAAAAAGCACCGGATGCTCCTGACAATGTGACCAATCTACTCAAATACAAGTACCTAAAAATCATTTCAGTTTTGGTTAAAAGATGGACACTATGTGAGAGAACCAGAAAAAAAAAGGACGATACAAACAACAGAGTAATCTGTGGAGTGGTCACACTCTTGGCCTTGTGTCTCAAGTTACTACATTTGGAAAGTGGAGGTCATTGATAATTGCACTGCTCCAGACCAACCACTAATAGTTGGGCCCCGTTCAGGTTTAACTCGTAACTAAAAAGAAGAGCTAAGATATGACCATTAAATTCATTAACAAATTAGGCTCTTGCACACCCAGGGGCGGAGCCAAAACAAAATGTCAGTGGGGTCAAATTCTTAAAGCATAATAATAGGAAAAAAAAAATACTAAAATGCGAAATAGAAACGAGTTAAAGTATATATCTATTAATAACATATAATTTCATTTACAATTGATCTCCCAAAAGATACACTGAAATGCCAAACAAAAGTAGCTAAGTAGATATAAAACCTATAACTACATCCATAACCGAGCACAAAAAGTTACACTTGAATGCCAACAAAAAGTAACTAAACAGATATCCAAAAGTAACTAAACAGATATCCATTTAAAACCTTTAACATCGTTTACAATTGACCCTGACAATTTTTCATATTCTGAAATTGTAGCATAATAGCCTCATTTGTGATACTATCAAAAATCTCCCTCTCAATGTACACAAAAATGATTTGGTGTGGTAAGGAGGGCAAGTAGTTGGGGCAAAAAAGTATCATAGGCAAGGGGCAAAAATAAAAAATTCTACAAAATATTATACCTATCCTATTAAAATTCGCCACCTCAGTGGGGTCAAGTGACCCCGCTTGACCACCCCTCCCTCCGCCCCTGTGCACACCGGTGCTTTCTTACAAAAGCACTCTTAACTCTCTTCTTTCCAGGATAAAACTGATAGAATCAAAATAATATCCAACTAAGTCCAGCTAGTTACAGAATAAAGTATGGAAAAATAAAAATTCTCTTCAATGTTAAAGAAAGAAGGAGTTGGTAATCGATAAAGTTACATGTTCAAATGACCGTTACAAATCCTCTCTCTCTCAAAAATGTTGCTCCCAAAGGTTCATCATGTCATCTTACTATGAGGATCACCTAGAAGAAACTCAATTGCAAATGTTAGAGATTGTTGTTCAGCTACTGAAATAGAATAGAATGACCGGAGAAGTAAGGGGTAACATATCTCTAAGAGTGTTAGAGCTTCCTATGTTCTTTTCCTTGTTCCTTTATTGGTAGGTTGATTGTTCTCTTACCTCTGAAAGAAGGCCCCATGTAAGCAATTGGTAGACCGGCAGAGATCAATGTTCTACTTATAAATATGGAAGGAGTTTTTTCATAAAAAAACATGCAAGAGCTTTCCTATGATTTTTTTCCTTTTCCTTTATTGGTAGGTTGATTGTTCTCCTACCTCTGAAAGAAGGCCCCATGCAAGCAATTGGTAGACTGGCAGAGATCAATGTTCTTCTTATAAATATGGAAGGAGTTTTTTCATAAAAAAAACATGGTTATCTAATCCGTTAAAATATACTCCAGATTTCCTTCCCCGCCCTACCACAAAATTTGGTTCCCACCTTGCATCGTCTAGGACATGAACATAACTACATTGTTATCATAAAAAGATTTCATCAATCACATATTTCATGCTCTCCTAGACGATGCTTGGTGGGAACTAAATTCTGTGGTGGACAGGGAAGGAAATCTGGATTATATTTTAATGGATTAGATAACCATGTTTTTTTATGAAAAAACTCCTTCCATATTTATAAGAAGTAGAACATTGATCTCTGCCGGTCTACCGATTGCTTGCATGGGGCCTTCTTTCAGAGGTAAGAGAACAATCAACCTACCAATAAAGGAAAAGGAAAAGAACATAGGAAAGCCATCTAAATTACAATCAACCTACCAATAAAAGGAAAAGGAAAAGAACATAGGGTTGTGACCCATTTGTGCTACCCTTGTTCCTTTCTAATGTACTCTGATGGATTTCTGGTTTTTTTTGGGTAATTATGGATTTCTGTTTCTATATCAGGAAGTATGTGATGTTCTTATTTTACGGCAAACAACACACACACACATACACACCCAACCCGAAAATAACAATAATTAATGAAAGAAAGGAAGAAAAGACGACGATGTAATGTGGAATATGTGGCCGTTACCAGAAGTGCAACGTAGGACCCACCAAGACCAGCCCTAGCAGGGTGAATAAGAATGTCCTCTTCAGATCTAGTGATGGCACTTGATCAATCATTACCTGAGGCACAAATGTGGAGAGTAAGATAATGCTAGAAGTTAGCAACCCACAGAAGCAAAGTATAAACTTTTGATTTCTTAATCATGATCAGTACACATTCATAATACAGAACAGAAATCCTCTTGGTCTGGTTAGTGAAAGTAAGATGATTAATCAGAATTCAAAAGATCCTATAGTCCATGTGATGAAGCACTCACATAATGTGACATAGGTGAAAAAGGCATAGCACCACGGGCGGAGCATGAGGAGGAGGGGGGGGGGGGGGGGGGGGGGGGGCGCCCGAATTAGGAGGGGGAAGCTTCAATGAACACAAAGAAATTCATCCCCCATCCTTTTTCTGTTTTTCATTGAAAGTGCTTCCAGAATACAGAAAGATACAAGTTTCAACAAATCTTCACCACCAATTCGACTTTCACAAGGAACAATGCTAACAATTCTAAGATAGGGAAGACATCCCAAAACTTCAAGTACTAAAAAGTTGCAGAACCGCTAGGAAGCACCCTCAAATACAGAGAAATTTGGGATGAACTACATGTAAATGCGGAGAAGATCAAACATCCAAGCTGAAAGTCATTACACATCCATAAAATAAAGTGATTTGCAAACCTCTGAAAGCCCGAAAAATGAAGACATATATAAGATTCTCAATCAGTCAACAAATTAACCATCTAAATGTGGAGCAATATTTACCGCCCCAAAAATACTTGCCCAGAAAAAGAAAAGCAGGTAAACTGTAAACACATTTGCAAAATGGGCCATCAAATGAACTAGGGCAACTGTACCTGACAGATTAAATCACCAATTAAAGTCAGCAATGCAGAAGTCACACCTTTCGTCAACACAGGATACTTCTCAAGAAGAGACAAGTACCTGAAGGAAAAAATCCAGGTTGGGACATAGCAGAAATTATTTTTCAATCCCACGAAGAAGCGAGGTGTACAGTAGAGAGTAATCATGACTAGAGCTTCTTTCTTTCTTGCCATCATACTTGGTACTTGTCTAATTCACACATAACTAAATTCATTGGGAGGACAAGAAGAAAACCATTAGAATAGAGAGCACAAATCAAATAACAAGTAATGTCAAGGGAAATAAGAATAGCAATGGAGGAATCCTACAAAAATACAACCATACGGTATATGTAACGTAATATGCCCAAATACAGCAGCACAATAACAGAAAATATGCATGAAAAGCTACCAATGGAGAATCATAGACAATTATAAGCTCTCTGTACACATGCCATGTCGAAAATTACAGGCAGCATTTGACCAGATATCGAGTAGTTTAAAAAAATATCATCAAATAAACGATTCCACATACAAATCCAAACAGAAAACTTACAAAAAATAGAGCTTAACTTTTTCACTAAGTGATCGACCTCTACCTTGTTATTCGGAATTTGTGTGACTGTGTCGTCTGTTTTGGAGAAGTTGAAATATTTCTTCATTTTTAAGCTCATCAGTAAACCCTTTTGAAACTTGCAACAGTTTAACTTGCTATATGATCCACACAAATGAAGGAAGTTCACAATCAATTTTTAACAAGCATCTTTCTTTCGTTATTTCATGGCAATAATGGACAACACCTTTTAGAGTTTACCTTGAATATCAAGTCTCATCAGTCCAACAAGGCTTGGCACCAATCAGAATCATCAGATGATCTGAATCTGTTCAGGGGCCCGTTCAACAAACCATTTTTGTTCCTAATTGAAGCTGAATATTCATGTACAAAACTACAAAAGCATCAAGGCGATGCAAACCTCATACAGAGAGAATAACCTCCAAAACAGAAGGAAAAAGCCCTATACACCACTAAGTTAAAGAATGAGCACTATAAAATCAATATTTTGGGGGGAAAAAAAAAGCCCATCTTAGAAGTTAGAGATGAAATTATATACCCTTGGGTGCTTTCAATGCAATGAACAACAAACTTGAGACCCGGGTCTGCGTTTCGTTTCAGATTTGTTTGTCTTGCTTTTGAAAGAAAAATTACTTCCGTATTGCTCTCGACTGCAAAGATAAGCATTCAAAATGCCACCATACCCGGTCCACTTGAATTATTAACATTTTCCTTTTTAAATGGCAACTAACACGCACTGTCTGGTTTCTTTAGCTTCATTATCAATTGGTTCTAAAAAAATTTGGTCGCCAACCATTTTCGACTCTGACTATTACGGAAGAAAATAGTACCAGGGCAAAAAGTCCAGGGACTACGAATCCCTTAATCCCATCTATTTTAATCTGTGAATCAAATGAGGCCTAAGAGTATGTCTTGTTATTTTGCTTATGCATTTTTTTCTACATCACAAAATTCTGTCTTCATTAGTATCTCCTTAAACTCCCATGAAAATAAACAAAATTTAGTTGTGCTCAGAACTCAGGGAAAGAGAGAAAGGAAAGGAAAGCAATAATTTCCTTCTTTAATCTGTTTGGTTACACGTTCAGAAACAACTAGAGAACACAATGATAGACTGATAGTCCCATGAATTTCCTTCTCACTATCATAATTTGCTTCTTCTCTGAATTGATTATTTTCTTCCTTCATTCTCTAATTTGGGTCATCGTTTTCTACTTGCTTTACCTTTTCCTTGTGAGCTAAATAAGAGAAACTATTTTCCTCCCTTATTATGCAAAACAAAACAAATACTCTGAAAATGATAATGGGAATTCTGAATCAAACAAATGCATAAACAAATAAGCTTTACCATGAGAGTAAGGACCATTTACTCCCTCCATCACCTCCTTCACCACCACCGCCATCACCACTGCCGCCGCCGCCGCCTTTGCTGCCAGAATTTCCGCCACCAGAACCCCCAAACCCTCCACTTCCACCATCAGACACAGCTGAGACTCGAAAATAATCACTACCCAATAGTCCATATCCAGTTCCGGAGCAACCCATGTCTTTAAACAGAGCCCAACGGCTGCTATAACGAAGTGGTTGGGAACAGAGTGAAGAAGAACAGCTCTTGAAACCACTTATCTGAAATGGGTGTGGGGGAATTTTGGCCTGGTTACAGAAACGAGAAACGGGTTTGACAGAGTAGTTCATGAATCTGTATAAGAGTAGAGTTTTGCGGGAAATTGTTACTGGGTTTGGCACCAATGCCATAGCTGTTGATTGCTCGAGGGTTTTGGGTGGCGTTGTAGCCTCTCAAGCGACCAAGAAGGCTTGAGATGCTTTTCTGTGTGAACCGGTTATTACGGTTTGATTCAGTATAGCCAAGCCTATTTTAAGAAACATAAATTTATTCGGATCAAGTACCAATCGGTATCTAATTAATATGAAATTTTTTCGTGATGTGTATTTTTTGGCATTCTACAATATGAATATCTTAGATCATTAAAATATCACTAAGATAGATAGAAAACGTGCACTTAAAGTCTACTAAGAGATGTTGATATGAAAAGAAATATAATTCAGTGTATCGAAATCCATTTTAAGAAATAGAAATTCATGTAGATTGTGTATTAGTATGTATTGTATTTATGAGATATTCGTATATCATATGTGTTATAAAAGTTTTTACAAGATGAATGTCTCGGATCAATGAGTAAGGGTCGATACAGGTAGAAATCGTCCATCAAGTAACCAAGAATTCTTAGAACTAAAATGTTTTTCGGAAATATGACACAGGTTCAACCTGTGTCGTGACGTGGAAAATATCTTTCCCAAAAAAAAAAAGTCGTCCTAATTTTTTTCCCTTCCCGCTTCATCAGAATACGCTCCTCTAATTCGATTTGGATGGAGAAGCGGTGGCGGTGTAGGATTCCCGGCGGCAGCGCAGCCGGAGATAAATGAGAGCATCTGCGAAGTACGAGCAGTACGCCTCCTCTTTCTACGATCCCTGTCGAACTTCGTTTATTTTGGTTTTTTCTTCAAACAGATGGAGATTAGTATATACTGTTTGTCTTTTGATTTAATTTCAAGTATAATAAGATTTCGAGATCATGTCAAAAATAAGAGATTTATGTTGTTTGAATTTTATTATCTGTTATTAGGAGATGCAAAATTGAATTATAGTAGCAGCTGCTATTCATAGAGCAGCATACAAAACCGAGATGGTAAATGGATATAATCCTTAAAATCAATCTGTCCTGGTTTCAGGTTTCAAGCTAAGGTGTTACAAAGCAACCCGGATTAATCAATGAGGCATTCGTCGGCCTAATTTAGCCTCTGCTCATTGCTAAATGCTGTAATATGTCCTTGAGCCTGTAATGCTCGTGTCCTTATTTTAGTAGTTTTAGCTCTTTCCGACTTTGTGATTAATCTTGTACGTGCCTTTGGGATTTTATGAAATGATAATATTTGTGCTGTTCATTAAAATAAAAATAAAAATCAGTGAGGCATTCAATTAGAAGGAAAGGAAGTTTTCTTTTGTGGGTTAGGTAGTACTTGAGAAATTGGGTTCTATAGACGGCTTTCCATTTTCTTTGCCCCAATTCAAGGGAATCATGCTGTTTGGTTCCGTTAGATTGAAGCTGGAATGGAACAATAGTTCCCTTGGTATGGTCCTTCTTACATTTGGTTAGTTGAATGAAAATGACACCTAGAAATGTAATCAGCAATTCAGCATTCGCTAATTTAGGTGAATGTACGTTTCTTGTAATCTACTTACATGATTTTGCATCTTTCTAATTCTCCTAATCACCATAAGCATTTGCGTATTACATTGGATTAACCTCTACTTTTAGAACACCAGACTACAAAACATTTTATAGGTATCCAGCAGTTGTGTAAGTCTTTGTTGACCTAGCTCAGTATTGACTTCATTAAATCGCAGGGAAAGCAATAGTGGCAGTAGCAAGAGGTAGAAGAAGTATGAGAGGGAGATGCAATGGTGAGCTTATATCCCATCTTTTAGCCGCAAAATTACAACTATGGAAAACAAATTTAATTTGAGAAAACTGTTATTTAAGTGCTAAGTGGAATTGTTATGACACGAATGAATGAGATGGATTGGATTTTTAAGGAGAATCGAGGTCTGGTGTGTTCATAGTGTGAAGTCATCAAAGCAAACTTATTATGCTGACTTTATGAGATGGATTGAATGCAATTGTGCAATTCGTCCAATCCTTCTATTTCCATATTATTTTGTTATCTATTCAACATAATAATTATTTTTGGCGGTTTATGACATTGTAATTGATTTTTACAAGGGGCCTTTCTAACAATTTGTGTACCCTAATGCACTTTAGTATTGTTTCATGGCTTTTGAGGCTGTTTAGTAGGAGTTGTGGAACAATAAGTCATGCAGTATATGAGGTAGTGGTTTTGTTTTCTAAGAGGCATTCATTTTAACCTTAACCTATTTGCTTCCTTTTTTTTTATTGTTACCAACTCCCTTCTCGATTGGGGAAAAACAAGAATATATGCTGGTAAATAAATAATAGAATTGTTTCATTGTGAGAATCACCCTCTCTCAGGGATTTGTCTTTGATCTGTTAAGAAAAATTTGTTGATCATTGAACGATTTGAGCATTTAAAGTGTTTAGTAGCTCATTCATGTGAATTATTACTTTCCACTACCTGCTTTACATAAATGTGCATTTTAATCATTTAAGGTGGATATATTGCATATTGTCTGTATCAGGGGCCATGAACGTTGATTGTTGTTCCCACTCAAAATGCAACCTTTTATATGGTTGACCAATTCTAATTTTTCTTCTTCCAGATGTCCGTGAACGTCCCAAAAGTAGTTGAATTTGAATTTTTTTGTGATTAAAATTCTTGCTGAATTTTATCACTCGCCTTCTTTTGCAAGATCAATTGAGTATTACAGTTTGTTTAGTTCAATCTCTTCACATACATTGTTGGAAACACATGTTTGTCGAATGCGATCATGATACTTGTAATTTTTATATCCCAACAGTTGGTTATTACATAAGGCCACCTTGCTTCTCTTAATTTGGTCTTCCTATTTTTTCACATTAGGGGAGGATAATTTGAGCGCCAATGTCGTGAGTAAGAAGCTTCTACTTTCTTCACCAGGGACGACAAGGATTTGTACCACATTTTGAACCGACCAAGCAGGTAGTTCAAGCAGGTTGATCTTATCACACCAATTTGATATGTTGGATTCGTTGGTCAAACCTAGGTAGCATGATATGTGATATCCATTCTTTCCTATTCTACAAGGCATTGGGCAACTATGGGTAAGTAGTTAGGTGACTTAACTTTAACCGACATGTTGCAGTTCATGTCAACTTTCAAGGTTATGCTGTGTTTACATTGGTGAAGTCTTCTTTTCAATTTTATCTTCTTGACTTGTGGTTGTTTAAATTAGAGATTTAGAAACATGTGGAATGAAATTTTTACCACGATTCAACTGAGAGGATCTTGTCTATTTTAGTTTCTTTGAAAAAATAAAAGACCAATGGAACAGCAAAATCCCACAAAGGATATCTCTCTATGTATTCTGAGACAAAAACCTGTTCTTTTTTTTTTTTTATATTTCTTTTACTTAGACCTTAAGCAATTCTACTTTTATTATTATTGAGACTTAAGGCACCAAACCAGGGATAATAAATAGCTGGCCAGCCTTGTGAGCTTCCCTACGCACACGCAGAGTAAGCTGTAGTTGCCGACATTGTGGATATCCTTTCGACACCAAAGGTCACCAGTTTTGAGGTGACAAGGTCCAGTCTTTTTATATGGCTGTGTGACCCTTGTACTGCTTGTATGGATGGCCATTAAATTAGCAGGCAACTTGCCTTGTCCATTATTCGTGCCTTCATGTACCTGAATCTTGTAAGTGCGCGCGGAGCTTCAGGTTGCTGGCTGCTTTACTTCATTTACCCTTGCTTTCGATAAGTGCCAGGACTGTGCAGAAGTGTGGTTGTAGAGAATGATATTGTTCTTCTCCCTTCTGGTTGATTGTCACTCTTTTTTGGAACTCTTGACAAGTGATGATAATTTCTCTCTTAACATGATACATTTTTTTAATTGTCTTTCTTGGCGCTTATCTTTTCTTCAGTATGATGTACGATTTTCTCGATTATTTTGGAGGGTCCAGCTTCCCTTTGGGCAGTGCAAGTTATGAAGTTATAATAGTACAGTATCATGCCACGAGAATAAGATTAGTCCTGTTTTCCGGGACTGAATTCTGGTCTCCAATGTGTAATCTAACTATACCGGTTTGTTTGTTCACTCCTTGCAGATATGTTATTTATTAGGGGTGCGCAAGAAAACCGATATAATCGCCAAACCGATCCGATCGGACCGAACCAAACTATTTGGTTAGGTTCTATATGGTTCACTGGTCTGGTTATGATTCTAAAAAACTAATAACCGGTATTACGGTTCGGTTACTGATTCTCAATTTATAAACCACGGTTAGAACCGAACCTGACCGTATAATATTAAAATATATACATATATATAAATTATATAATATTATTACATTTACAAATCATGTCAATAATATATATTACTATAATGTACGTAATAATAGTCTAATACCAATTTCAATTCATTTTGTTCCACTCTAATTACACGAGATTGACAGATTGCTACTGCCTACTTTTTTGAATTATTTTAGTGGTGGTACACTGTTAGGTACTTTGTAGATGATGTTGACCATATTTGGGTTCAAATATTATAATATCCTATAATTATTTATTTATTAAATGAGTTATTTTGGTGCTCCAAATTCTAAATAATATTTGGAATTCATGTATTGTGATAAAGTGTTCCTTAATCGGGTAGAACCGGAGCCGAACCAGAACCGATCTGATCTTGTGGCTTGGATCTGGACAGGTTCTACATGTGTATTGGTTAGGTTTTGGTTCTTGAATTTCTAGAACTGGTTGGGATGGTCCGGTAACTGGATTTCTAGAGAACCAGTTCAATCCGGACCGTGTGCACCCCTAATGCTATTGCCACGAAAAAGTCGTATAGCTATATTCTTCAAATCGTCTTGTCTCTGGGGCAGCTTTATGGAACTGCTTTTCATAACTTATTATCTTGAGGAAGACAAAAACTCGCTGAGGAGTCCGAAGTGCCATTTGAATATGTTGATTTCAATTTATCGATTTTGTATGTCTTTTTTCCTGGCTTTTTGTATGATTTTTCCTGGCGTTGGAATCCAGTGACATCAATTTGAGTATGAAAGAAATCTGTACGTGATTAATTTCATGAATGCTGTTAAATAAAAATCACGGATTTGCTACGTTGTATGTCGGTCCACCCTCAATAGAAGGCGGGTATATTTCTTTGTTTGTATCGTAATGTTATAAATCAACTGAGAGATATGACATAGGATGTTGACGCTTTCAACAATAGTTGTGGATAACATTAAGTAGTCGTTTTAGATTAAAAAAAAAAATACATTAAGTATTTCAAAGTAGTATTTTTTTTTACCATTTTTTAGATACCTTCAAAAATGTCAATAATTATATTTAATAATATCAAAAGATAAAAAAATCCACAATAAGAGAAACAATCGTAATGACAAAAAAAGCTACGAGAAACATACTCGAACACGAGCCCAAGTCAAAACGCATATTTTGATCGGTCAATATATAATTTCCAGAAGTTCTTTTTTGGGGGCTAAATAGTGATTTCAAAACACTGTAGGTTGGAAATTGCAAAACAGAGAATCTCTCTCTCCGTATCAGCCCTATATCAATACTCTATATACTCGATCGACAATCAGAAGACCCACCCAAAAATCGTAATCCAAATCGAAAAACACTCATCGGCTCCGGCGACAATTGGCGTCTCCGGCGACTATACGATCAGGTACTTCTCATTTCTGCCTATCCCCTCTTTGTTCTCCATCTATCTATCTATTTCAGTTGGTTGTTTTCTGTAGGCAATTTAGATGCTTAAACACATTTTCTCTGGGGTCTAGAAAGTTGGAGTATCAAACATTGAGGTTTAGGGTTTTAACAAGTTCGTTGATATGGGAGAATTAGACATCGTTGTACGTTTTTGATCCATAAATTGCTAAAATGCTGAAGAAGAGACTAGAGAGTAGCAATCCTGACGTAAAAGATGTGTACGAGTTTGAATGTTGAGTCCTTATATCTAGAATGCCTATCTTATTTGATTATGAATGGTAAGAATTTCTGTGTGAGGAAATGTTTCATGCTATAGTTTCATCGAGCTTGCGTGATAATTTTTCTTCTGTGGCGGTAAACAAGATAGTTCACAGGCAATTTAAGTATGTTAACCGCTAAGCCAGAGTAAGAGATTTGTGCGGTAAGTTTCGAAGATCAGGAAGATACATCTTAGACACATCTTCTATCGCCTAAAACAAGGAAGATACAAATTTTGTTCATTTTGGTTTACGTATTGGTATTATGTATTTTCTATGGCCTTGAATCGTGCTCTGGATTGCATGCTGAACAATTGTTTTTTTTTTTCCCTGATAAGAAACAAAGAAAGTTGGTTCAGACAACGCCCCAAGGTGCACAAGTCCTATGCAACAGAGAATGTGCTGAAGGCACTATATTTTTGTCTAGGTTCTCGCCGAGTTTTGTCTACCAAATGCATAACATTCTTCTCTCAATGCATCGCACCGCAGCAGGCTTTAATTAGTTTCCCCTGTAATCACAGGATATCTTATTATCACTCAGTTTTCTCACAAATTAACCACTTCAGCCTTAAAATTGCTGTTAGACATCTTTTTCACCCTACTACTCTCTTCCTTAATCCGAGCTTTCACTCAGGCAACCACCCTTCTCTCTAAGGGAAAACATCTCAACAATACCAGCAGCCCTATCTATGTTATTCAGAAATAGAAAGCCATGTTAGTATAATAGTATAAATTGGTTTGGCCACTTCATTCTTTGTGGTCTTATTTTGTTATTCTTTCTTTGATAAAATTGTTGATGACAACAACGTGTCTCCTTTTCTTCGCTGTAAAAGGATCTGAAAGCATGGGTGCTTTCTAAAGTGAGGACTTTATGTGGTCATTGGCTACTTGTAGTCTGGTGACTAATGATACCTTTCAAGAACAGAGACTAATTGCTATATTCTCACCGATGGGAAATCTCAGTTTCGCCAGTGAGGCAAATGAGTTGCTTTTCTTTTTCTGATAAAATAGGTGTAAGTTAGTGCGATATTTTCTGCTATTTTTAGCGGCTGGTGACGTTAGAGTATACATGGCTATTGTTCTACTCCACATTACATAAGTTTAATATTCTTTTTATTCTGCACAAATCAACAATTTAAAATTGTAAATATGACCCTATTTCTAACTTTTCTTGCTGATAAAAAATACTCCCTCTGCCCCTTTTTAAGTGTGTAGTTTCGTAATTCCGACTTATTTTCTCTCATATCAAGTTTTACAACTCTTGAGGGATTAGCGAACAACCCCTTGTGACTTGGGCATAAGCTATTTCGATTGGTGGATATTTGTTAGGTGGCCCTGAATAAGGTTTTGGCGGCAACGAGAAGGCTAAGGCGGTGTGAAATAATGTACAATTTCCCCTCCTTTTGGATTATGTGGTTGAAGTGTAATGTTGGGGCTTCGAAAGTTTGTTTCACTGTAGTTAGTTGAAATGGGGTAGATTATGTTGTTTGTTGTCCTTTTGGGCATCAGGTTTCCCTCTTGTAATGAATCCCATTCTTCTTGATGCCGGAGATTGGAGGGCTTTGTGTTATTTGTAGAGAAAAGTCTTTTGGCGATTTCGTATTGGTATTGCCTTTAGAGAACTGCTTGGCCTGTTTTCCCTTGTACCTTCTTCATTTCTGTTTTGTTATAAAACGATGTTTGTTGACGATAAAGGAAAGAAAGAATTAGAAAGCCCTTATCATCTACGTCTTGAAATAACTAACTGATCCTCTGTTGTCGGCTCTCAACAAACCCTGACACTCCTTCTCTTACTGGGATGTTCATTGTATCTTCCTCATTCCCCCTGACAGATTTTGTATAATCCCCAGCTGAGGCTAAGCCGCTAAAACAACATCTCTTTATCCCTTACCAATAGCAGACTGCCCAACCCTCGAGCTAGAACACTTTAGAATCTCCACCTATCTCATCACCGTTATCCAACTCGAGTCATCCCTTCCTTGACAACCAACCAACAATGAGGTTCTTGATTTCTACTCAGCTAGTAAACTTTTTTGGGTAAGTAATCTTTAGTCTGCTGATTATATCATTTTGTATTTCCCATTGAACACATTAATGTGTGCTGTGTCTGTTGCAAGGGATTTCGATTCAGAAACTCAAGGATGTATGTTTAGTCTGACAGTGTTTTAGCTCTATGTCCCATTGTTTTTTGTTGAGCATGCGGACAATTAGTTGGCGAATGAACTTGTAGCAGCTATCTATGTACAGTTTAATTATTCTTAGGATTTAACCTTTCCTTTTGCGGTTTCAGAATTGATGCCATGATTTTGTGCTGGATCAGAGATATTGTGGCTGAGATCTGCTGATGATGAGTTTCATGGATCATGTATCTTGAGTCTTCTTTACATTTTGACTTTTGAGCATATTCTGTAACAAGAAACAATTCCAGATGGAAATATTGTCCTGTAATTATGTAAATAACACAACGTTCTGGTTCTAGTATATTGGTTTCGACAACTTTGGCTGCACTTTGATGTTTTGAATTGGATTGAAAGTCGTTCTTCATATCTCCTTTTTTTCCACCTTTAAATATATAATCGCACTTTGTGGGGAATTTGTAGATTTCTGTCGGTTATATTGGGAAAGAGAAAGACTTGAACTTTTTGATTCTGGTTGCTTGATCACCTGAATTCTGGAAACTCTGCCGACACTGTCAACTATGGAAAGCTTAGCTCAACTGGAAGCATTGTGTGAGAGGCTTTACAATTCACAGGACTCTGCTGAACGTGCTCATGCAGAGAATACTTTGAAATGCTTTTCGGTGAATGCTGATTACATTTCACAATGCCAATACATTCTGGATAATGCCTTGACTCCATATGCACTGATGCTGGCTAGTTCAAGCTTGTTGAAGCAAGTGACAGAGCAGCGGCTACCTTTGCAGCTACGGCTTGATATTCGTAATATTCTTGTTTGCTTCCAGATAACATGCTTATAAATTATAAATGGCGAACTTTGTATGGGCTTTGATTGGGTGACAAAGCTTTATTCGTCTTCTTGCTTTCTTTATTTCTTTCTCTGTTTATTTTAGTCATTGACATCTAATGTAGAATTTCTGTTTGAATTGTTCACGACCACCTCTGTGTTCATATCATTAATTCACTTTGTCAATATTCTTGGTCATTTCACATCCTCAATCTTCGTCTTTATTCTATGGTTCATAAGTAGTTATTGTTTTTTCATATTAGTCAAGCGAAGTGGAATTCTTTAGATCTTAGACATTCTTAGGATGGACAACTTGCAATTCAAGACATGTAGTTACGTATTCTCTGCTTTATTATTGTGTCTGATAGGTGATTGGTTTAGTATATGTGAATACATCCAATATCCATTGCGGTTAATATTTCCCAATTGATCTATTTGCACTTTTTGAAGGAACCTATCTCATAAACTATCTGGCCACCAGAGGTCCTGACTTGGAGCCCTTTGTAATTGGATCCATAATTCAACTCTTTTGTCGGGTTATAAAGTTTGGGTGGTTGGACGATGATAGCTTCAGGGATGTGGTCAAAGAGTCGATGAACTTTTTGAATCAGGTAAGGACAAATGCATACTTGGATACTGCAAGGCATCCTTATGTTCACTGTAATTTTTTTTCTTTGTGCATGAATTTGTTGTCTAAATATTGAGTTTGAATTTAATTATGCTTTTACGATGGTCATTTAGTAAGATTTTGAAGAATCTAGGTTTCCAATGTATCTTGTGTCGTGCTATGATGCATGACTGTTGCTGCTTTTCTCTTGCTGGTCTTCCGCTTCTGTGGGTATGTATTTGTGATTCAAAGTGGTTTTGGTTTTGGCCTGAATGAATCTTTGGTTGTCGATGTCTTTCGATTATCTTCATCAGATCAATTCATCTCAGGAAAATGTTCTTGTATTATTAATTTTCTAGAGAAAAGTTAAAAGAAACTTATGCGTTTCTCCTCCTCAAAGGTTTTAGGAGCTTCGAGAATCCAGTACAAAGGCCTTTTACTAATGCAGTTGATGGGAGTCATATTGGTTGGTTAAAATGCTGCTTTTACAAATCTGCAGAGGTCTACAGTTCATGACTGCCAATTTAAGTAGGGTCCAAATTTCTGGACGTGGACTTTGTTAGCGCAGTACACGTCACATATTAAATTTAGTTATTGGTTCTTTGTAGTTATTGGTTCTCTTCTTTCCTTAGTTCCGGCGATCGGTACCACTTGTAGATCGAAGTTTATTGGGGGGAGCGTTACTTAAAGATTGCCCTATTAGATTAGGTTGTTCAGACTATAGCGCGCTAACAACCGAACCTTTGAAATGAATGGGCATGACATACCAGAAAGACAGTGCTCAGGCTGCCAAAGCGCAGTTTCTTTGGCGACTTTTGGAATCATATTCAGGAGCAGTCCAAAGCTTGTTAATATTCATGACTCATATTGTTTTTTTCCCCTTCCTACTTTTGCATTTTTGGATGACAATGTCATGACAAAAAGTGCAATGGGAACTCTCTGTAATGCATTGAGTTTTAGCCAATCTGAGGTTGTATATTGTCTTATGAAACTAACCTTAGAGTTTGTAAGTGCAAGGAATCAGGTTCCATTTCTCAACCACGGCAAACCTTTGATTTCTTTGGGTTATCATTTTAAGACAATAATTGATGTAGGACAAGTAGGGGGTACTCTCCTACTCGTAGCTTATCCAAAATCAGAACTATGGCAGCAGCAGCAGCAGGCTGTTCACGTTAGTTTTTGTGGGTTTTTTTTTGGTGGAAAAGAGGGTTAAAGAATGTGGGACTTTAAGGGTTTATGTTTGGGTTATGAAAGGGAAAGGTTTTAGGAAGAAAAACATTGGATTTGGGCCTGTTTTGATGGCTGTTCTGGGCACTCTGAATAGTATCCGAGAATAGTAACTTGTACGCTAAGAAGAAGAAAGAGAAGGAGAAGAGGAAGAGAGAGACGCTTCACCCTCGCAAGAGTGAGGCAATTTTGACACAGAGAGAATCTCAAATTCTCATATTGATCAACTCTAATGAATCCATGAGATTACAACCATATTTTTAGGCAAAGACTCTCCTACTTCCACAAGGACTAGGACACAAATTTAGAAACTGATCATATTTAGCAACTACTAATATTCTAAACCATTTAGGAATATGAATTCTTATTCTCCCCTTTTTCAGAATAGGAAACTAACTACTTTAATTACTAAATTATGAATACTAATAAAATCCAACTCTTATTAAATTACCAAAATACCCTTATGAATACTAATAAAATCCAACTCTTATTAAATTACCAAAATACCCTTAAATATAAATAACCAGCAGCATACTTAACCAAAGTAAGTATAAACGAGACTGTATTATAACTAGAGACATCCGTATAATTAATCCAATTGACCCATGTAAGTTCAGCTTGAAACTAAACAATTTCCATATGTGAATGCTTCCTTAATCTTGTTCTTTCTGGCTCCCTTTATGGACTGCAAATGCCATTGCATTACCCATTTTCCATTCTCATATTCACTTGACATCTAATTAATTGGTGACTTTCTCTGCAAGTTTGGGATCCATAACTTTTAAACCAAGCGAATCACAAGTCTTTTCCCTTTTAGAAGTCCTAGAATCCATTGTTTCCATAATTCTGGTTGGCCAAGGAATCACTGTTTAATGTTTGTTGCTAAATCTTTAGGGATTTCCTCCATTGTAGTGCTAGGCTATGTTACGCAGACTCGCCACTGTTGGTGGAGTATCTGTGTCGACATGACACGACATGGGTATGGGTGCGAGATCCGTATAGGATACGACTAGGTGAATCCGGATACGGCGGCAGGAGGAGGAGCGGAGATAGAGAAAGGGAGACATGGATATGGGTGCGAGATCCGTATAGGATATGGCCAGCTGAATCCGGATATGGCATCGGGAGGTGGAGGAGGAGGATGGGAGGGAGGGAGAGAGAGAGGGGTACAGATCATCGGGTATTGGAGTCGGAGATAAAGCAGTTCAGCTGCTACGGCTACTAAACGCAGATCTGTTTCATGCTTTGCTGAGATAATTTTAGGGTTTTATTCTATTTATTGGTTTGGGCCATTTAAGTGGGCTTGGGCCAGCATTTTATTGCATGCCCACTTTGCCCAAATCTTTGCATTTCTCAACTAATGGGTTATAAGGCCATTTCATATATTAATCGGCCATAAAAACATATGCTTACCCTCTAATTTTTGTACTCCTATTTTAAAATTTGTGTTTGAAATAAATAAATTTTAAATAAATGGGGATATCTAAAAAACAAGTTCATATATTTCTATACATATTACATATATCTCTACAAATACTAAACTTATATAAATATTCAATGTATCCCCGTATCCGTTTCCAAATCTGGATCCATATTTGCGTATCATGTATTTTTGAAGTTGAGGTGTCCGACACGAATACTCGTACCCGAGTCCGACAACATAGGTGCTAGGTAGCACATCCCCGTTTTTTTGGGTATCTCCTATATTACTTACATCCGAAAGCTATTCGTCGAAAGAGCGGTTTTCATAGCATCCAAAGTCTTTATTTGGTTAATGCTGTAGGATTGACCTTTGGTCTCGTTTTCTTGATGATGACTGATGAGGGCCTCAGGTACCTGTAGTCTCCTTTTTGACCGATACTAGGTAATTAGTGGGCCTGCCTTGGGGGATCTCAAGCAGTAGTGGGGAATATGATTCCACCATTGGTTCATAACTCAAGATTCTTACATTGGACGTATGGTATTTCTAGTCTCTGGCTAACTGGGACAACCCAGTTCTCATGGGATTGACTTGTCTCTTGATGTACAAAACCTTCGGACTTTGGCACTTGAGGGGGAATTAGAGTGGATTAAGTTAGGTGGGTTACTTGCGATTTTTTTACGGGTTGGGAAAGAGAATTAACGTGAACGGTATTGAAACCGGCCCTATATGGAGTGGTGATGTTGGGTCGTTCAATATTTCAAATGTGTTTGAGGTGGAAGATTATGTGTTTTTGTTGACTTGTATTGTGAGGAAATCAAAACAACAGTGACCGGAGTCTGAAGGAATGTTGGAACTGTAAGAGAGAAGAAACAACAAAATGAGAAGGTGGAAGTGATCAAGTTATCTCTATTAATTAAATTACTACTAAGTTGCAGTTCTTATTTGGGCATTCACCAATTCGGTGTGTACAAGCCCTTTTGTGGACGTTGAAAGGTTGAACCCTACGGAAAATAAATCTTTTTTTTGATCGGCTACGGAACAAAAATCTTAACCATCAAAACAAAACAATCTGGATCTTGTAAATGTTGCATTATAACTGGCCTAAAAAGAAAAACAAAATTGTGAACGCAAATAAGCACTAATTGCTCAAATAGGGGACTTGCCATCTTACCGTGGACGGCTCCCCTCATTTTGCATATGAAAACAATTTACTCTGTGCTACAAGTTTCTTTAGGTATTTACCATTTTTGGTAGAAAAGTATCCTCCCACTTTATAGAGAGATACACATACTTATATAACAAAATATACTTACTTATGTACTTTGTAATTGAAAGGACCACCTTATATACCTACTCAATTAATGGTGCCTTACTTTACCAAATTAATGTACCGTCACAAGTTATAACTGTCATTATTATTGATCGATAGCTCACTTTGATGTCTAATTGAGTAGATATGGCGATATTACCTTTTATGGTCCAAAGTTATGCCTTTTGAGAAATATCATGATCATCCTATATTCCTATAGTATGTCAGGATTTGGAGCGATGACAAGTTCTAGTCTCTCCAAGTATAGGGTCAACTTACACCAATTGGGTCTCCACGAAAATGTGGTATGAGGTTGCCTATCTGTTTCCTCTCCCTGATCTTTCTTTTGGGGGAGCCTTAGTTTCCTGGAGAAAGATAACATACCTTTTTTTCTCCTGCTTTGAGATTTAATGTTGGACCAAGGACACAGGGTGTGGGGGGTAATCAAGTGATATTTAGTGCAATACAGTCAAAGCCCCGATTGCGGAAAACTCGGAAACGTATGTGGGAATCACATACATGTGTGCAATGTTTTTTCATCATGATAACAAAATAAGAAGAGTTTTAGTTTTAAAAAGTGAATGCTTGCAGACTTTATTCTACTACTACATTTTTTGTTAGTCAGCTGGATGTTGTAATTCTTGGAGGGAATTTGGAAAATCATGAAGAGACTAAACGGACAAAGTAACATCTGTGGCACCCTCATTTTAAGTCCACTCAATTCCAATGTTAATTTACCCAAAAAAAGATAACAAGTCAAAACTAGTGACTGGGAAAAAACCAGTTATATTTAGTGCCGCATCAAATTCTTGTACTTATAAAAATGTAGTGACTGGGAAAAGATTGATTACGTGCTTGTAATCTTCTTTGTTGATATTTGTATGATGCTAAATCGAAAACTTCGACGGTGGTGGAGCTTATTCAACAATGGTATAGGGCTAGAGCGGGTAGAAGAAGACAGAAGCTATGGATAGCCCATTGTTTAGAATCATAGATATTTTGACGGGAAGGATAGGCCATTGTTTAGAATTAAGATCTTTTGATTTCTACTTTGTTTAGTTGGGAGTTGAACCCTACTTTGAGTTAATTCTTCGGTATGTTAGATACGTTTGGAGTTTAGCGGCGGGGGGCATATGTCTTTTGTTAATTTGATCTTCTCTTTTTTATTCCTCGTTACATGAGTGATATCCCCTTGATGCCTTTTCAATGAAATTTTGTTTCTTATAAAAAAAAAAAAAATATAGGTCTTTGGTTAATTTGATCTTTTCTTTTTATTCCTCATTTTCTTCTGTACATGAGTGACATCCCCTTGATGCCTTTTCAATGAAATTTTGTTACTTATCAAAAAAATAAAAAAAGGTAAGAGAAATTGAAAAGAGTGTTTTGCCCTTGGAAGGAATCTTTGGTATTCCCTTTTTGCTTCTCTTTCTTTTATTTAATCATTGTTTTATTTCACAGAAGTCAGTGATATCATTACTTGAAATATCACATGAGGTCCTTGCTTATGTACACCTAGTGGATTGTGACTCTTAATCAACACTGTTTAAAACAACAATAAAATTATTTTTACGTGAATTATCAAATAAGGTCCTTGTTTGTATACATCCTAACATTTACAAACAACTATCGAACTTACGTTTTTTCGGAACAGGAACAGGAAGACTATCAAAAAATTGCAAGTCTAGTTATATGAGAGATATATGACGATGTGTGTTGCTTGTATGCAAAGCAAATGTCCTTTACCATTACCTTTTGTGTTCACAAATCAATATTTGAAAATTCTACCAGAGTTTGTCATCCAAAGGATCAGGTTGCCTATGGAAACAGTTTGCCTTTACTTGAGTGTTCTTAGTTGTATAGTTATTTGGATGTTCTTAATAAGCACCATTGTCACTGGTTGATGCCAGCTTGTAGCTCTCCTGGAACTCGTGAAGTGCAACTTAAAACTCCAATCTTTACCAATTCATCACCTCATTGTTGTATTGATGAGGCACCTTTGTCGGACTAACAATTGGTGAAGAGGTGAGGCTGAAAAGATATAACACCATTGTGAAATATGTATATCAGTTAACTTACCACAACAAAAATTCCGCGTCATAAACTTTCTCGATTGATAGTAGCTGGTATCCTTAGTTTCAAATTCTGAATAACGGAATTAGATGGGTCTTTTCTAATCAAGCAATAGCTAATTTATCCTGTTAGGTGGTACAGCACATCAGCTTCAGATTACTGCCTCTGAATGTGGCACACGTCCACTGCATTATTTGTAACTGTTGCCTTCTTAACTGCCCAAGAGAACATTGTCTGTGATTGCTTCACGATAATCTTAATCAGACTCAACAGTTCCTGTTGACGGAGGGGACGCTTGTGACGTGGATTAGGGGTTTGCACCATGGTAATTGCTGTAGTTAGGTAGTATATTATCCACAGCAATGAGCTTTTAGGGTGTTTAATGAGCTTTTAGGGTGTTTATTGACTGGCTGAGGGAAAGAGGCTTGGACTGTTACCGAAATTCCTTGAAGGTTACTCATCAGAAGTTGCAGTTCCTTTAAAACTATATCAATTTATGTGAAAGAAGATCAAGATAGCTGAAGAGCAAATGTGAGACAAGTTATTACGAATACTTATTTTGTGAAACTTGTCACAGGTGCATAAACCCGATACTGTTGGATGACATTTTCTTGCAATATGCCACGGTGGTGTTGTGTTTGGCAATTTTTTAATCGTTGTTTTGCCATTATATTTGCTTATATTTTGTATGGTGTTTGGAAGGGGCTTAGCCTGTAATGGGAGTCATTCCCCAGGTTTCATAACAAGTTACAGCTGAAAATAGTCAGAACTCAGAAGACATGTCGATCCTGAAATCCACTATAGTATCTCCCTTCCCCCTCCAGCAAGGATGCATAACAGGCTTAAAACACGACACAAAAGCAGCCTGACAGTGACTATCCTGTTCCTTGAGAATGATCTAAATTATTGAGAAAGAAATCAAGATAGATGGAAGGCAAATTGAGACAAATTAATGGTGTATATAATTTTCTTGCAAAATACCCTGGTGTTGGTGTCAAAAACACATGCATAGTATTTTACATGAATGCTGATTGCTGAGTCACAAATATTCATTTACATTATTTATTTTGTATTGTGTTTTCCAAAAAATAAATTAAAAATTGTATGGTTTAGATGCATTGTGCATGTCTTCATTATGATTCTGTTGCATATTATCTTTTGGATCTGCCTACTATGATTCGAGCTATAATGTAGAAACAAGGAATCCGTAGTTTGAGGCTGATCTGAGCTGTATATTATTCTTTGAGCTCTGCATTGATGATTGCTTCTCTTTGGTTTGGTTGTCGAGGAAGTCATTGATTTCTTTAAATATTAACTTCTCCTAAGCATTGCATACTTTTCAGGGATCTTATGTCACCTAGTACGGTGCTCCTATAATTTTGTTACTTCATTACCTCGCATATTCTGCTGTAAAATTCATATTGATTTGTCAAATATTTGGGTAGAAATGAGAGACAAAGTTACAAAGTAAATTGTAGGCATTTGCATATAACCTGATATCTCACATATGGCATAAACCATGAAAAGGCAGATACAGATTTAATATCAATTTTTTGGGGAAAAAATCATGTCCTCATTTACTACTTGATACATATGGGAGATACATTCAAGGAGTCTTAATATTTCCATAGATCTTAGTGTCACATATTTCTTGGCCTTTGTTAACACAACCAATGTTACGACCTTGTTTTAACATTTAGTGATGGTGCATTTTTGTGTACTTAAAAACGACATGACAAGTTTGGCATATTGTAATATGTTCCTATTTTATTCAACACTTAGATATTATTCAGAAGCTAAAGAGAATGCGTATTTCTTTTATGTGGACAATGAAGACATGATTCTTGGGCTGGTGATTATTATGATTCTTGCATGCTCATTGGAATGCTAGTATGTGTGTTTGACTAGCGGAGTTGTTTCCTCCAACAAATTTTGCTTACTTCACGTTCCTACTTCTTTTTGTTCTCTCTTCTGTTGCAATCAAGTGTTCCTTCTCTCTATGTTACTTGTTTTTGTTTCATTATGTCATATGTATCTAGCTTCAAGTTCAGTCAAATAATATTTTCGTTTAAGCTTCTACAACTTTATGCGCTTTTTGGCTCTTGCAGTCAACATTTCACTATGCCATTGGCCTGAAGATTTTGAACCAACTCATAAGTGAAATGAATCAGGTTAGCCTTGTTGAAGTTATTAGGTTGTGGAGCTTATGGAGCTTGTTTGTGATTGTACCTATATGCTCTATATGAATTTGAAGCTTATGTTTTGTTCCCTTTGTTTAAGTCCCTTCTTCATAGTTTTATCATCTAAACTCATTTTATTTGCTTGCATCACTAAACTTCTTGTTTCATATGTTTTTGGACGCTTGCCTTGTTCATTTGCTACCTGGTTTGATATTTTCCAGCTTTAATGGTTAGTCGCATTTTTAAAGTGCTTTTCGGCCATTTAATTCTCCACCACACCTTTTGGACCCAGACATTAGTAGTTATGAAATAAATATTCGCTTCTTTCCTAGGATTTTGTACTTTCCTGATTCCTCTATTAAAAGGGTACAATTTGAAAAACAATTGGTTTTGATCTCACCATACCATGGTTGGGAATTTTACGAGCTGGTTACAATTGTTGCTGCACTACAAGATGTGAGAATTCTGCCGAGTTGCATTAATTTAGTTACTTCCTTGCTCTTTCTTGCTTGTCCAGCTTTATAGATGTAATTTTCTCTTGAACCTGCTATGCAATCAGTTTCTGGTAGTTCGTATTGTATCTACTTCTTTGTTTGATGTATGAAATGGTACTGTCCTACTGATTTCATATTGATTATGGTTGCAACATATAATGAACAATTTATTCCTATTAATACTTGGTTTTTGTTATTATGACCATTCAGCCAAATCCGGGATTGTCTTCGACCCAACATCGTAAGGTAGCTTGCTCCTTCAGGGATCAATCACTTCTCCAGATTTTCCGAATATCTCTGACTTCACTTTGTCAACTTAAAAATGATGGTAGCTTCATTACTCTCTTAGAGGACTCTTAGCTGTGGCCTTTCCCCTGTAAATTGCTTTCGTGATTAGAATAATATTGTTTTTGATTAAATTGCAGTTGGAAGCAAACTGCAAGAACTGGCTCTTTCATTATCTCTCAAATGTCTATCATTTGATTTTGTGGGGACATCATTTGATGAAAGTTCAGATGATTTTGGGTCTATTCAGGTGATTTAACTTTTTCTGTGGCAAAGGTGGTGCTTATATATGTCACTTTTTGAACTTCACGATTGAAGTTATGGTCGTTTCTTTATTTTTTTCTCCACAGATTCCGTCTTCCTGGAAGCCAGTCATTGAAGATCCCTCGACACTGCAAATCTTTTTTGATTACTATGCTATCACTAAACCCCCTCTATCAAAGGAGGTTAGTTTTCATTCATCTGTGTTATGTGACAATTGGTTTTTGATTTCATGTATACTAGCTGATTGAGTGATTGGTTTGAAGTTCGGGGGAATGTCTTGTTTTCGGAATGGATGTTATATTCTTTCTTTATTGACCGACTACTGCTTGATGTTTTGTCATTGTTAAATGGATCTTTTGTGTTGCATCCCACGCATTGTTGCAGAAATTATGTTAATATTATTTAAGCTGCTGGGACTAACTTATCTGAATTTGTGCACTATTTTTAATCTCATGCACCAGTTGCGTAAATAAAGTTTGCTCGTCATGGGTGACGCAAGTTACCAAGCTTTTCACATGCGATGCTTTTTTTTAACCTTTGCAACAAATTTCTAATTTCACTTGTAACATATGGATAACTATGTTTCCATCATATCAGAGTGAGTGTGGCTCAAATCCCATAACCCTAAATATATTAGATAATTGCTATATTGCAATTATCCTTGGGTTGCTCACTTTTGTCACCATTCCCTGACTTGTGGACAGAGTCTTGCCTCTTGACCTAATTTATGTACTTTGTCTCTTTTGTTTCTTCCTAGATATTTTTCAGTTGTCTACTGCATTCATTTAACTCTTGACTTGTGCTCATTGAGTTACTGGTTTTGTCTTGGTGTATTACAAATGATGTCGTTTGCAGTATGTCTTCATTGTTGGTCGAATTTTTTAGTGTCAGTGCCGTTATTCAACTTGGTTCATTTATTCCATGCTGTGAAATTACATGATTCCTTTTAGGTGAGTTTTTGATCCTTCTTCGTCCTACCTACCAAAAAAGTTACTTTTTTCTTTTGTAGCTTCGCGCTTTAGTTGGTGCTTTTGTATACTTACATGTTTATGCATGCAGGCCTACTGTTATTTTTCACCTTTCCATTTGATGTGTGTATTTTCCATGTACCTTTATTTCCAGGCTTTGGAGTGCTTGGTACGACTGGTTTCCGTAAGAAGATCTCTGTTCACAAATGATACAATGCGGCTTAAATATTTAGCTCACCTAATGACGGGAACAAAAGAAGTTATGGAAACGGGGAAAGGTAAGCAGGAGTTTTGTAGTTTGTATGTTCTTTGCCTTGTCTAGTTTGTGTATTAAGTTAGCAACATATTTTGCCAAAGTAATATTGAATTCTTCCTAGGGTATTATTTAATGTTGCAGCACGAGGAAAGTTATCTTAAAGTTGACTTAACTGTTCACGAATAATTTTATAACTGGAAGCCAAGGAAAATATGCAATATAGCAAGGAGTATGAGCACCGTTTGCGTTTTCCCTCTAATTGTTTAGGGTCTTATTCATATTCAACATGTTGTCCTAGTTTCTCTTGCTTTATAGTATGAATCGATATGATTTTTTGTTGCACATTTGCCTAATTAGCATTTATTTGAATTTCAATATTTATATAATTTTTTTAATGTTACATGGAGATTCTAATGACCGTGTTCGTTTGGGTCTTCAAAAACTGGTTTAGAGAATCTTTTTGTAAAAGCCCTGTTCGGTTTCCCCTATGATTTCTGTACCGCAATGTTAGAAAAGTAGGGGAAAAAAGAAAAGAAAAGTTGTTAAAGTAATAAAGGACTCTTGTCCTATTTCGTCTCCCAGTAAATAATAGGTACCGATGCCTCATGCACATATGGGTATTGACAGCGTGTGGAACCTACTTTTGGGTTCCACACGAATAATCTGAGTCGTTCATTGATCTTAAAATAATTTCTCAAGTGATCCCGCGAAAAAATCAGCTCAATCCAATATGCGTAAATGGTTGATCCGAAAACACTTCATTTGATTTAAAATCATTTTGAATGAAATGGGGGATTTTCGGATCAACCACTTACGCGTGTCAGCTTGAGCTGATTTTTGGTTTGGCAACTCAAAAAATTATTTTAAGATGAATAACGGCTCGGATTATTTGTGTGGGACCCAAAAGCGCCATCAGTATCCCATCTGTGCATGAACCATCGGTACCTATAGCATGGTTTGAAAAAAGTACCATGGGAAAAAGTAGGAATAGGGAGGGGCCCATGTACAACCGGTTGTAGAGAAAGGTTTTCAAAAAAGTACCAAAGGTTTTTAAAACTGGGTTCCAAAAAACCCAATCGAACAAGGCAAATGCTTTCCTTAAGAAGACGATCTCCTAACGATTTGTGTCAATGCTAGTGCTTCATTTGCTGTCAAAATACGCAAGCCAAGGTTGCAGTTTATTGCTGTAGCGGGAAAAAATTAGCAAGATCAAACTTCATTGCTTAGATCAAGGAAAGATGAGAGACATTTTTGTGCCTCGATATGATTAACAAACTTCCATAGTTTCAACCAATAGCCTCTGGGTGATTTACATAATATCTGCGCTTTCATACCGTTGATGTTCAGTGTTTAAAACACAATTTCGGTGATAAGCCTGCTTAAACCATTCAAAAATCTGCCTTGTCGTTAGTACTTGATTCAACCTCAGCAGTCTTATATAGTAAGGAAAATGATATGGGACACCACTTATACACACCACATGCACACCAAGGTGATGTGGCGGATGAGGAGAAGCCCAATGTGTGGCCCACCTAAAAAAATGGGTTTCTTTTCATCCGCCACATCACCTTGGTGTGCATAAGTGGTGTACCCATAGCATTGTTGATATAATAATGGATTACTTCCTTTAGTTGTGGTCAGCACACAAGTTGATAAGTGGGGTTTTCATGCATGATTCCCATGGCAAGAGATGTTGATATTGGTGTATTACTGTGCTTCTACTTGCCATTTGGAAGACTGGTTATCAGCGAGTGAACTAGTTTTCCTTTGTTTCCTTCTGGATCTCTTCATCTTCTTCTGTTCTTCCTCATTTTAGTTTTCTGTTTCCTTCCAGATCTCTCCATCTTCTTCCTCAGTTTATTTTTTCTGTTTCCTTCCACATCTCTCCATCTTCTTCCTCCTCTTTATGCGTGGCAAGGGAAGGAACTTATTGTAGACTTCTTTTTCATCATAAATGAGAGACGGAATTATGAAAATAGGCTGAACTCTACTTTCAAACAGTACTTGTGTTGTTCCCGTTCGATGCACGGGATAAAAAAAAAATCTCATTGGTGTTTTTTCCAACCCCATGCACCGGGTTAATAAAAAAGATAGTGTAATTTTTTTCCGGCCCCGTATTCGATGCCTGCTAGCATTATTTTCATTCTATGCACGGGAAGGCATATATCTACCGTAGTGAATTAAAATTTGAAGCGTGCATAAATTAAATAGAAATTCAATTTGCAGTTGTGAAAAATGTAAAATAAACAAAGCAAATAACCAAAACCTAACAGGTTTAATGATTGTTTATTTATCTATCTAATGAACTTAACTCCCATTCTCCCTAAAATCTCTCTCCATATTCACACCCATCCCACTCTCTCTCTCTCTCACACACACACACACACACACACACACACAATTTTTATAAATTAAAAAAATAAAAAATCTAGAAAATTAGGACGGGATTTGGAGATTTGGGAGGAACAAGTACATTTGTGTAGGGTATGTATTGATTGATTCACATTATACATTAAACCTCTTGCATCCTCTCGCATCCTTTTTTGTCGATAAGTTGGGACGTGGGATACCATGTTTTGGGGTCTATTAACCACCCACAGGGTGATTGTGAAATGCTAAAGTGGAGGATGCATATCATTTCCCTCATAAAAAAAAGAAATAGAGCATACCTATATTCAAACGCAAGGAATAAAAAGGAAAACATTTCTGGTCAGACTGATTGTGCACGACACCAACAACAATTACAATACCATAACCCATCTAATCCCCAATCACTGGCCATCGCACGAATTCTCTGTAATTGGTTTATTGTTTTGTTTAATTTTTGAATTGCGTTGTGTGTTGATAGCAGAAGGGGGTCTGCATTTAAAATGCATGCTTACGGGGGTCTGCATTTAAAATGCATGCGTTGTCACCATAAATTTCATATGATGGTTAATCTATTCACTTCTGAATTTCTTATGTAAACTAGAGAGGAATACTTGTAATGGAGATCAATAAGAAAATGAACTAACTTTTTAATCATATCACTTATGTGCCAAGGTCTTGAATGCTGGATGAATCGATAAAAATGCAGCATAACTGCCCATGCAGTGAAAACTTTGGCATATGTGCTATGATTAAAATGCTAGTTCTTTGCCGTTACTGAGTAAAGGGAGTTGTTGGAGTGATTGCCAATGGAAGGGGCTGGGTGAGGTTGTGGGGGAGGGAGGAGAATTGTAAAACTTTGTTTTGTAAATAGAAACAACTTCATTTTTTATACCTGAATTTCGGAGTTCTGAAAATAATACCATATTCTGGAATGGAGGAAAACTATGATGTGCATTATTTCCAATTTCCAAAGTTTTTGAAAACAAAAATCTTACCGAACAGGTTTTGAAATTTTTGTATGGTAGTACCTTTTTCTAGAGCCATTCCATATGTAAATTTCATCTTTAGAAAAGGACCTTTGGGGAATCTGAGAGGATTTCTGTCAGTAAAGTAGCGGAATGGAAGTTAAAGTAGAAAAGAAAAACAGTACACTGCAGCGGAAAGTTGAAGAACGGAAGTTAAAGGAGAAAAGAAAAACAGTACACAGCAACGGATTGGAATCTTGTAAATATACGAAATATTGCAATTATCTTATCCTGTTTCAGTGCTGGATAATTACTGGTTTTCTGTTTCCATTTTATTTGTGACTATGTTTTTCCTGTGGATGGGGTAGGTCTTGCTGATCATGATAATTACCATGAGTTTTGTCGTCTTCTTGGTCGCTTTAAAGTGAATTATCAGGTTTTCTCTCTCCCTCTCCCTCTCCCTCTGTCTATTTATAGTTATACATATATTTTTTGGGTGTGTGTGTATGACATATTGGCAGGTGCGTGTGTGCGTGTCAGATGTACTTTTGTGAATTTGGATGATGTTCTGTTGTCAATGGGACTCCTTCGTTACCAGTGTTTGTTTGGTGTGCTACTAAGTCTGAAATTTAACTAGTGCTTGAGTTACCATATTAACAAAATGGTATGAAAATTGTGGACCTTGTTTCATTCAAAGCAGTATCTTCTAATGGGGTGTGTATGGAATATCAATGCAGTTACTGCATGGTGAAGGAATTTCATAATATTCCACTAGCACAAAGTGCGTTGACTTCTTTCTCGGTGTCTTCATGCTTATATCCCATCTTTAACGGATTTGAGTGTTCACTTGAATATATCCTTATTGAAGAATGCTTTCAGGAGAGAAGTATTACACAACCAAGTCTACAGTATCTACTATCTCTTTCTGTTGATGTTTACTCGACAGAAGTCAGTGCAGTCATTGATTTCTGATGCTTACTTTGTGAGATTCCCTTAGATAAAGATTTATGCAATCCATCATTTAATTTGCATTTTGAACGTCTGGTTGGAACTAATGTTAGAACTTCACTACTGATGTGAAATTATCTTCCAGAACCATGTAAAGGTAAAAGGGCTTATTTTCTGAGATGTTTTCGGTTTTCCAAACTACCTTGAGGGGTGGACAAAAGTATCATGGTGCACCCATATACTTCTGCCAAAATGTATGGATAGAGTGGTGGACGAAAGTATCATGGTGCACCCATATACTTCTGCCGAAATGTATGGATAGAGATTTTAGTTTCACCTGGAGAAGGCACGGAAGAGCACAAAACGGCAGAAGTATATTCACTTGCAAAACGGCTGATTTGCTCTTCAATGTCTCCATATATTCACGTTGACTTTATCTTTCAGTATAAACTCAATCAAGTAACTGCGATTGTGAAAACCTTAAAATTTTGGGTCTTCTCATTTAAAGAAAAGAAGCAAAAAATCTCGAAATACAGGGAGCAAGTTTAAGGCAACATCAAGTTGCATTTTGGTAGAATTTGAGGTTTTATTTGTTTTTTGATTTCATTAGTTTAGGTTATACGATGTAAGGTTTTTAGGGTTAGTTTCGCGGGCATAGACTATGGTTCATGAATTGAGTCAAACAATGTTATTTAATTAACTTGTAGTTGGTTGGTCTAGAATATTTGCAGTTGCTAAATATTTTTAGTTCTACGTTTCAGTCCTAGTCCTATACATAGGAAGTCTTTATCCTCTTTCTGCACATGGTATTTTGAATTCACTGCGGAGTTATGGGATTCCCTTAGTGTTTGTGTGTATATGCCTACCCCAGTGTTTTAAAAAAACCACGGAGGCACTCTCCGAGGTGCAAGGCCCAGGTTATTCCTCGGTGCAAGGCAAGGCTACACTCGGCGTAACATGGGCACCTCAAGCACTTAGAGGCAAGGTGACTTTTGTGAGGTGAGCGCCTCATCGTGTGGTGAGAAACATTTGAGGTGTCCGCCTTGTTTTTCTTTCTAGATCTTCTGAAAGATTCCTCACATTCGTTGATTCTAAGTCAAACAAATTGGCATACATTAAATAAAATTCTTCCAAGGGTTCAGAGGCAACGACAACGTGTTCAAAATCATTATCAACACTCTTGTGGATGAGGTAGATGAATGGGAATGGATTGCTGATGAGGGCGAAGATTCAGTGGAAAAATCCTAAGACAACGTGTCCTACATCACAGAAGCTACTTTAGTTAAAAAATGAGAGAGATCCTGTGTTGATCATTTGAAAAAGAATGCGTTTTATGCTTTTGTTTAATGTCTTTGTGTTTTTTCTCTCATTAACGTTGTCACTGTGAAGTGACTTCGCTTCAAAGAAAGTTTCTTTAGTTTATTTGGATGTGTTATCCCTTCATGAAATCAGATTGCTTGTTGCATGTTGTTGCCCAGTTTACTTCGGCTGATGATTTGCTTGTAGGCTGTAGCTGATGGCTCTTGTGATTATGCATTGCAGTTGTCAGAGCTTGTGAACATGGAGGGCTACAGTAGTTGGATAAGCTTGGTAACAGAGTTCACGTTGAAGTCTCTACAGTCATGGCAGGTTATTTGGTGTTGCAACTTTTTAGTTGGAAAGAAAGTCCGTTGAGCAATGTAATCTTTTCTATGCAATTCGAATTTCCACTTTCATGAGTCTTGCTGATTTCACCTTTCCTCAGTGGGCAAGCAGCAGTGTGTACTACCTTCTTGGGTTATGGTCTAGATTGGTGACATCTGTACCGTACTTGAAGGGCAACGCACCAGTCCTGCTAAATGAATTTGTGCCGAAGATCATAGAACACTTTATCTCATCAAAATTTGATTCCATTCAGGTTAGATTAAAGGGCTCTTTCAGCTTATGATGAATTAAGTCCACTGTAGAGTAGACCCCACGTTATTTATCTTTTGATATGTTGCAGGCCGGTTTATCTGATGATCTCTCGGAGGACCCACTTGACAATGTCGAACTCCTTCAGGATCAGCTTGAATCGATTCCTTACATTTGCAGATTCCAGGTTCATAATAATTGCTACATGAGCTAAATTAATGATCCCAAACCTGCAGTTCTCAGATCTGTCATGGTTAAAACTGAATATTCTCATTTTGCACGTTTTCTTGGTTATAATGGTATTTTTCTGTTTCTCATTGTTGACTTAAAATGTTTTCATTTGGTTGCAGTATGAGAGTTGTAGCACATTTATAATGCAGATAATGGATCCGATCTTGCAATTTTATATGGTATGGTTTGATGGCATTTTGGAAAATTCCACCCATTTCTTTTTTTTAGATCATAAACGCGAGATCTTAAGCTTTTAGCCATTGGGATAAACAACTTGTATCAAACTGTTCAACATTGCCCCTGACGTGTGACACAGTATTGTACACGGAGACACGTAATGACGTAAACAAGCTGAACTGAACTTGGCGCACAACTCCCAGAACTATCTCTGACAAGATTCAAATAATGAGACTTGAGCCTAGGGCAGCATCCTGGAACCAGAGATTTGATACCATGCTAGACACCTATGATCCCAAAAGCTTAAGCTATTAGGAAATGTGTTTAATTCTTTTGGCCAATGTATTTTATATTGCACATATTTACAAACTTCATAATGTGATGATTATGATTTTTCTGAGATTTCATATTCACTTGTGTAGGAAGCAGTAAACCTCCCTGCCCTTGCAGATAATAGCGAACTTGTTATCATTGAAGCCAAACTTGCTTGGATAGTGCATATAGTTGCAGCCATTCTTAAGACAAGGCAGCTTAGTGGATTGAGGTTAATTGTTCTCTTGTCAATTTTTGGTGAGACATTTCAATAGCACATCGTGGTTCTCATCCTCTTTTACTATGTTTTTTTTTTCAGTGCGGAGTCACATGAGATACATGATGCAGAACTTTCTGCTCGTGTATTGCGCTTGATAAATGTCATTGACAGTGGATTGCACAGTCAGGTAATCGAGAAAAAGAAGATGGTTTTGGTTTCTTAGTGCAGAATTTTGGCTTACAACAGAACATATTATTTTCCTGTGTTCAAGGTGCTTCCTCACCCAATACTTATGGAGCTTAATACCAATCCGAGGAAAAACCTTTATAATCCACTGTACTTCATTTGTACTCCAAAAATAGATGTCATATCAAGAAATTGGTCTCCCTCGACTCCCAACTACGCAAACTAGAAACAAATAGACTCTCTAGCCTAAACATATGCGTCTCCACCCCATCAAAACATCTACTATTCTGCTCTCTCCAAATAAGCCACATCAAGAAAAGCGAGATCACTATCCAGATCTTCTGTCTTCAACTACCCATTCTTTCCCCGAACCATTCTCGAGTCAGCTGTACCACCGATCATAGGAAAACCCACGACATGTCCCACCAAACAAGAAACATCGCTCAAAGTTCCTTCGTATGGGATCAGTTCTTGTTTAATTTTTTGATTGCAAGTGTTATATAATTTAATAAGGGACGCCACGTTTTATGGGTTGGGCGAACATTACAACAAAATTTAGAGCATATGGAAGACAACATTAATTAAGCCAGTTCAAATTGCAAAAATATTAGCATTAAAATTACCACATATATAATTTTGATCAACCTATACGATTAGAAAAATATGATTGTACATAACACGTGCATACAGTGTAACACACCCATTTTCTATATCAAAAGCAAAATGTAGAACATAGCGTTCCATCTCTATGCAAAAGTAAGAACCTAAATCTGCATTCAGGCTATTTCATGATGTAAAGTGTATTTATAGTGGAATCGACATCAAGCATTTCCCAATTTATGTGAGCATATAATCAGCAAGGAAATCGTCCTCCATCTTATTCCGTTACCAGTTTCATGGCTTAAAATGCTCGTTCTGTTGTCGCTGTACAAACCAATAATGTTAACACGCACAAGACAAATCAATCTATCTTTTTGAGAAACGAAAACCCATAATTATAAATGATCGACTTTCTTGATTTCGCCAATACTTGGCGCAACGGAGAAAACATGGACAAATTCTGAAACTCCGAATGCTTCGAAACATCAGGCTCAATTTTTGCAACTGAAACTTCAAATTTAGCTTTACTTGCTCAGTGAAGTTCTTGGGATAGCATATATTTGCAAGCTCGCAAATTATCATCAATATTGAAAGATCTATAATCATCCCTCGGATTCTAAAGCAGAGCTAAGAACAAGTAATTCGATCATACATGTCCTCCTTAAAGTGATCATTCAATTCAGGCAACTGCTTTATCACATATTACCACAAAAATATAAACTCTAAAATGATGGTCAAGGGTAATGTGGTCTTTGCAAACACGACCTCTGCCTGTACCTGCTTGTGTAACAAACATACATATCTGGGACATCTATCTCATGCGCTCCACAAAATAATTGAATCTCCTCTAACAAAGTAAGCCATCTATGTTCTCTATAATTTCTAAGAACTGCTGTTGTAGTGCTCTATGCATAGTATTCAGTTTATCTTGGGACTTGCAAGCTTGGTAAAGATCATCCGTCATAACAGCTCTCATAAGATATAATCACATACCAAAGTCAAATGATGTAAAATCACATACCAAAGTCAAATGATGTAAAATCACATACCAAAGTCGAATGATGTAATTCCATCATAAACTGCTGTCTGCTCTATTCTAATACTACTAAGATATTGATTCATATTTTAAAGAGAAAAAATTCTAGAATGATAGATATTAAATTTTCAAAAATCTTATATGGGCAAATAGTAGATTTTTGAAAAGAACATTGGGTGGGCGGACCTATATAGATATAAATTTATGAGAAATTATTACTATAATTACAAGAAAAATTTGAAACTTGGGTAGGGCGGTTGCCCGGGCTGGGTTGACTTTAAGTATTTGGGTTTGTTGCTTTTTTTGCTGTACCTATCTGCCTTTTAGCTTTATTTGTACTAGATTTAACTTTCTTGTTTTATTCTCATTTTGGCAATGTGCCACGAGCTTCAATATGCACTATTGAAGTGTTAACCCTCCAATTTGCACCTCTCGAGTGTACATTGACTCTGAGAGACCATCGTAGTTGCTGTTCACTTGTCATTTCCAAATAATGCGATTCATCTTTCATGATTCTAGTCTTTAGCAATTTCATCCTCCCTCTCAATTAGAAATTGTTTCCATTCTACTGATCGGTACACATCAAGTGTTTTCACGACTCCACGCCCCCTTTTTCTCCCTTCCGCATTGGTGCTGTATTAATGTTCCCTGTTTGATGAGTTTATAGGGTTGTTCTTAACCCTCAAACCACTTAAGCTATCAAAGTTGTGCTCATCAGCATAGCTGATTGACTTACAAAGCTGTGACTGACCAATTTATATAATGCTCGTCTGCATAATGGTGACATGGAGATGAAGGTTGTTTTTGCCTTGGTCACTGAAGAACAAATGTTGCTCTGTCATGGCCATTGGCATCTGATATAGTGATATTAGTGTCTGTTGGCTCAGCAAAAATATTGAAATGGAGCGTCATTTGTAGAAAACTTTGGCTTTCATTGGAGTTACAATATCACACTGGTTTTGAAGTCTTTGCATAATCTTTTTTTTTCTTTTTCTTTTTCTTTGTTTTGATTTTTGTATGTGATTGTTTCCATCTTTATTTGCAGATTCGGTTAATTTTTAGGACTTTCTTTCGTTACACCAGCAGAGCTGGAAATCTGTATTGTTGGGATTTTGCTTGTATTTTTTGTACCTTAACTTACGAGTCATGCTTATTGTTTCTTCTGATCAAAGTAGCCTCTTCCTTTTTTTTCTTTCTTTCTAGTTTGTACTTTTTATCCTTATGCTATTTTGTCATCCTGTAAATCCTCCAATTTTTGGCAGAGATATGGCGAGGTAACCAAGCAAAGACTTGATCGTGCTGTTCTAATATTCTTTCAGCATTTTAGGAAGTCCTATATAGGAGATCAGGCAATGCATTCTTCTAAGGTAAAAGAAATGTACAGCTTCAAATTCTCCATTTGAAAAGTATGGAGAAGAAACAAGGATCTCTTTGTTCCATTGTTGGAACTCTTTTCATTTTGTGCATTGCACTTTTCTTGCAGCAGTTATATGCCCGGCTATCTGAGCTTCTTGGACTTCATGATCATCTGCTCATATTAAACGTTATTGTTGGAAAGATTGCTACTAATCTGAAGTGTTATGCTGAGGTGAGTTTGCCGAGTCCCTCTCCTCCACCCACACCCACCCCAGTGACCTCACCATCAAGCACACCCACACATGTGCACCCCAATTAAATGATTCTTTGATTAGAGTTAATGCATATTTTTCGTTGCATGCAGTGTGAAGAGGTTATCAATCATACTCTAAGTCTCTTTTCCGAAATGGCTACTGGGTTAGTTTTATATCTACACAGGTTCTATTGGTATAATTGGACTTGTTCAATGTCTAATATTTCTATGTACTTCCAAATATGTGTAGATTTATGACTGGGAAGCTGCTTTTGAAGTTGGACACTGTTCAGTACATAATTTCACATCACAATGTAATTGAAACTTCACATTTTCTACATGTTTATATTTTTGGGAAGCTTACTTTAGGTACTAATTGAAGGAAATTTGCATTCTCAGAGGGAGCAGTTCAATTTCTTAGAGAATTACAGGAGTTCTCGTTGCAGAACAACCTTCTATTACACCATTGGCTTATTGGTCTTCATGGAAGATAACCTTTCAAAGTTTAAATCTTCCATGGGTCCGTTGTTGCAGGTATACAGTTCATTTTACAACAGCTTTTGTTCATTTTGATTGGGTTTCCTGTATCTACTTTTTAATTTATTTTTATTCTACTAGGATTTTTCCCACCAGTTTGACTCTTGTTACATAAGCTAGATAGTAGAAGCTTTACAAGTGATTTTGGCAAATTAGCTGAATTCATTCTTGTAATTTGGTGGAAATCATGTTATGCTATGAACCACAAATACTGAGGTCTAGGCTCTGAAAATCAATATTCATGCATATACTTTGGATTGTTATTTGCTTTTTTGTTCTTTGTTTGTGTTTTAAACCTTTATTGTTTTCCCACCTAAGGTTTTTGTGAGTTTGGAGTCAACGCCTGATGCAGTATTTCGTGCGGACACTGTTAAATATGCCCTAATAGGATTAATGAGGGATCTCAGAGGAATTGCGATGGCCACGAATAGGTTGGTCTCTTTGGAGTTATTGAAATTGCATTTTATCAGTAGATTCTCTTCTAACTTTTTTATGATCCTTCTTTTTCCTATTTTTGCTTGCCGTTTTTCTTTTGTAGTCGCCGAACATATGGGTTCCTTTTTGATTGGTTGTATCCGGCACACATGCCTCTTCTTCTGAAAGCAATCACACATTGGACTGATACACCTGAGGTAAGTTGCAGTCTATGATTCTGCTGTACATGTCTAAGGGGCTTTCTCAACATTTCTTGGAGAACTAGCATTAATGGATTTGATTTTTGGTTTAAGATTAGCTGAAGTTAAGTGTTGCTGCCCTTTACTTATAAGGAAAATCCTATTTTTGATTAGCTGAAGTTGAGATCTTCTGGTGCTTTGCTTTTGTTTAAAACATTAAACCAAACCAAACCAAACCAAACCGAGCCGTATGTCCCAATTACTTGGGGTCGGCTACATGAATCCTTTTTCTCCATTGAGCTCTATCAAGGGCTACTTGTTCACTCGTCGCGTAATCATGTTTGGATTCATGTCATAAGGATCTAATGTGGTTTTTACGTGTTGGCTGTTAGCTACCTAACACACAACCCTTCTCCTTTATCCGGGCTTGGGACCGGCTGTAAAAAGATAAGACTTTAAGCACAACACAGGCGGAGTTTTTGTTTAAAACATTGTTGAGTGGAAAATCTTGTGTTGAATTTGATAGAAATAAAGTAGGAAACTGTGTCCGTTACATAGATGTAGATAATCGTGTATAGTGCACAAAGGCAGATCAAATTAGATGATAATTTGAAGTATACAATGCGTTGCTTCCAGCTAGTGCTATCACAACCCATACCACCCTAAATTAACCTCATGAGCGATTAGTAGCTATGCCCTATGAAAGGCCTACTTGTTGTACTCTATGAAGAGTGCATTGTGGAGGATAAGAAATTGCTTTTTTTTCCCTTCTAGCCGAACATAATTCTACATAACGTGTACATCTCTGCGATCCAATAACTCCATCAGAGCAAGTCCTTATCATAATGGCAGGGGTTAAAATCATACTTAGAACGGTTTACATTGCATATACATAATTTACAAAGAAAATGTCATAGCCATATATATATATATATATCGGATGCTATTATAAAGTACTACCAGCATTTGAAATGTACTACAGATAACTTGCATTTGACAAAACAAAGGTGCTGATCTGGGGACTGCATTACTTGCGAATCCATCTCTATTTTAAAATGGGCCCACTATTTTGTTCCAAAATTCATGTAGGTCTTCAAAAGGAAGAAAATACATTTCTCTCAAAAGATAATACAAAGGTCCAAAAAGCTGTACACAAATAGTAATCGCTGAAATACTCCAAATCGGTAGCCTTTATCTTCATAATCATAGCAAAAACCTGATGTTGGGTGAGAAAAATGGATACCCATGGCTGATTTTGGGTGAGGAAATCAGGAGAAAAATAGATACCAATGAAAGACTTGGAGGTTCCTTTTAGTACCACCGTACCGGTGATGGGAAGACAATCTCAGCAAGAAAGGGAGGGGGGAGACGAAGGAACAAGGGTATCTTAACCTCAACTGAAGTTTGAATGTCTTTCTTTTGGGTTTTTTCTCGACGAAGGGTTTACTCGAGCAGTTCACTGCAATTATGATGACCTGTCTGTTTGGCTGCAGTGCACTATGTATTGTTTACAGCTGTAACTACTCTTCTTGGGAGTATGCGATTGTGTACAGCTGTAACACACTCTCTCTATCTCTCTCTCCTTCTTTTGATGTTTCCAAAGACTAATAAGGCTTGTTTTTTTCTGAACATTAAAGACTAAGGCTCGTTAAAATGTGACAAAAATTAACCCATTAAGGAAAAAATTGTGTATTATCAAGTTTTTTTATGTATTGCTAATGATTTTAAAAAATTCACGGCCGAGACAGCTGATTCCTGCTACGTATGGCCGATATGTCCCGATATCGATACACCTGATACCGCGACCGATACCGCTATTTAAAACTATGCTCTGGAGACACACCCAATACTTGTTGGGGTTCTATTAACTTCGATCGACCGTTTACGATGCTGAAATTTGATAAATGTCTTCAATGTAATTATATTAGTTATGGGAGAGAGTGGGTTTTACAATTTGTATATGTTGAAGTTGAAAATTGTGGGTTGAGAATGATGGCCCTTGTCATCTTATATCTGCCCTTCCGTTCAAGGAAATATCTGCCCAATCATGTTGTCCGTCCATAGTTTTGTATATTGTTTCCGGAAGGAAACATGCTCACTCTCACGGGACCTTTTTATTTCATCTTATTTAATTACCTAATTGGTGTATGAAGCACTGACACGAACACACGACAGGACACTGACACGCTACTGACACTCCGACACGTAAATTTCAAAAAGAATAGTGGACACGACACGTTGGGGACACATTTTAAAATATATTGATTATTCGATTACATGAATAAGAAAGGTTCAAATTTATAATCACTCCATCCCTAATTGTTGTCCACTGATCTATTTTAGGATGCTCCAAGATGTTAGTCCCTCTTGAAAAGTCAAAAACCTAAAATTGGTAGGTTTCTAACCTTGAGATTTGGTATTATTGTAATCATTACATATATTTTTAAAAAGTTGGAATCCCCAAGAGGGACCAACAATTAGGAATGGAGGAGTAATATCTAACACCATATATTCCTTCAACCTTATTTCTCTTCACAAAAGTATTCAAACCAAAAGCTTAATCATCATCTATGTATCTTTATTACTGATAGACCACCATATGTCACACACACACACAAAAGAAGAATTTTCTAGTCTTTACAAGAGTTTACTATTTCATTTGAAACGCCCGACGTGTATTGCGAGTTTCCCAGAAGTGTCCAAAACATTTTTTTTAAGTGTCCCCGGATTATCCAACCCAAAAGCGTTGAGGAAAAATAGAATACTTCAAATTTGAGGGTTGAACAAGTGTCCGGAGAGTGTCTGACATTGGTACGTGGCCTCTGACAAAGTGTCCATGCTACATAGGGTGTATATACGTATGTATGCATGTGGGTGGGTGTTTGTAAAGTATGGTTATTTCGTGAGTCTATCAGTTCTCCTGTTTTGTTATAAATAAAATCAGTTGCAGGTGTGACTCTAATTGAAAATATTCTTGTTATTTTCTAATTCATTTATTGGTCATTTCCTCCATATCATACCTTTTATGCTTAAGGTACTAGGTGCACTTATTATGGAGGGAAAATTGGTGCAGGTAACAATCCCATTATTGAAATTCATGGCAGAGTTCGTGTTGAACAAGTCCCAACGACTGACGTTTGATTCGTCGTCGCCTAATGGCATACTGCTTTTTCGAGAAGTCAGCAAATTAACAGTTGCTTATGGATCGCGAATCTTATCTATTCCAAATCGTGCAGATATGTACACATTCAAGTACAAGGGAATAGGAATTTTGTTGTCTATCCTTTCCAGAGGTACACATGTAACTTGTCTCTTCGACTTTGCTTGCTTTTAATTGAACCTACCCTGTTTGCTACAGTTATATCTCATTTCCAGAGGTCAAAACCCAATTCTAAGTGTATTGTTTTTATGAAAATAAGAATGGTTTGTAAATGAATATGAATTTAAATATACAAATCAAGAAGGAAACTTCATATTTTCCCTTAATGAACTATGCCTTTAGTTCATGTTAGTGGCTTTGCTTAGTTTTAAAAGGTTTTGCTTTTTTCTCCCTCTGTTCATATTGCTGGTCCACTATTCCTTTTTGGGATGTCCTGAAAAAAATTTCCTCATTGAAGAGCTAAAAGGAAAAAGTTCTTGTATTTTCATAAACTAACCCTCATAAATGATTAAAAGTAGTTTCAAAAGAAGGGTCTTGCTAACCTCCACCTAATAGGTGGAGGTTAATATGTATATAATGACAACCTAGTTCGGATATCAATGCACATTTCACGGATATCAATATACTTCCACATATATTAATACACATTTCTCGGATATCTATGCACTTTCTATTTATCAGCCTCCACCCTTCTGGGCTGAGGTTAGCATTTTTCTAAAAAGAATAAAAGAAGTGGTAATGTTGGAAATCGAGTCAACCTTTCTAAGAAGACGTGCATTGATTGCATGTCCCCAAAGAACTTGGGTTTCCCATATGGTTAAGTTAGCGGGGTTACCTCAATGTCGGGATAGAAGGGGCGGGCTACCTCAACTCAATGAGAGTAGACCATTTTGAATGTAGAATGCATGTGAAAAGCAGAATCCTTATTATCCTAGGATACGAGACTAGTATGGTACACAAGAATTGGTGGATAGGTCCCTCTTCTTTATAAGTCACTCGGAGATAGATCAATTAGTGGACCACGCGGTCAAGCTCCCTTCTGCCTTTACACTTACGGCCCGATCTCCGTCCGGACCGAGGAAACCTTTGCACACCTCCGTTACCTTTTGGGACGTCTACGCCCCATAGAAACTGTCTACCTGAGATTGTCCCTTGGCCCGTAGGTCCTGGCACAAGGTTAGAATTCTAGCTCTTCCAGAGTGGTATCTCACTGATGGCTCGGGCGAATTCTCAATACTTTTGTCACTCCATCCCCGCAGGGGCAGAGAACCCGTCGCTGTCTCGGCTGTGCTACCGGAGGCTCTGGGGAAGCCGGAATAGGAGTATGGGATGGAGTGAAACTTTCCTAACTTTAGAGTTTTTTTTTTTTTAAATTTCAAAATGTTTCAAGTTTTACTTGTTAAATCGACACCATTTTTAGTGTTGGTAGGACTTGTCGTAGTTCATTAGTCATTTGTTTCTTTGTCATTCAGAGAGTTTACAAATAACCCGATTAAAACTCAAAACATGTATCCAACTCATATTCATGTAAGCCCTCTTTCGCAGTTGTAGAGTTGTGGCACCTGCTAAGCTCTTCTTTTCGGTGGATGAATCCTGTTGGACTTATCTCAAGCAAGATCAGGCGATCGACCTCCTTTAGCCAATCGATTTGGTGCTTTCTGGGCTCATTCCTTTTTGGCTTTAAGTTTTTGTTGGCCCAAGCTATTGCAAAAGCTGAAATCCATCGACTGAGCGAAGTACGTTGAGTTTCTTGGCCCGGTCGTTCTCCGTTACCGTTAGCCCACCGTACTTGTGCTTTGGTTTCATTCCAACTTAGCGTTACAAAGTTGTGATTTGGTGGGCTCAAGCCATTATTAACGTGCTTTTGTAAAAGCTTGAACCAGTGGCCATGTGTTGGACTGCCTCCGTTACCATTCAAACGCCTTGGGCCCTTCTTTATACAACTTGCTTCTTCTGAAGCCCAATTATCTTCCATTGAGTTTCTTCATCCTTGGAGCCCAACATCCTCCTCGATGAACCTTTTCTCTTGGACCCACTTTTGATCCCTCTGCACCCTCTGTTTAACCTCACTTATCAACCCCACCTTCCTCCCTAACACCCGGCCCCTAGCTGTAACCCTCCCCTTTTGAAACCAGCCCTTTCTCCTCAAAGCACCATGAAGTTCCGATGTCCATTTCTCAGATCACCTGCCCCACGCACATAATGACCAATTTGTCACATTCCTCCCACTTCCCCTCTCCAATGTGCCCTTCTCCCCACCAGAAGCAATGAACGTCAATTAGAGGCCGAACTGAGGTGCTGACTCTACCTAGTCTTGATCCAAATTCAATGGAGACCCTCCAACTTCCATGGACGGAGGAATAGCACTCTTTTCACCCTTAACCAATTCAAGTTCCAGCTTTAGACATTTCTTTTTCGTCTCTATATGCATCTGCACAAACCTTCCATAAAGCCTGGACAATCTTTAACGCTCCCCAAATCCCACTTCCAAATCTAGAATGCCACCAAGCACAGCGATGCCAGGCGACTTTCCTATATGGTGGGGAATAAACTTCGAGAGGGACTGCCAATCTAAGAAGAATGGATTTCATCACATCTCCATTTTGGTGCTGCAAGACCCCTGGCTGCCTCCTCTTCTAACAACAAGACAGAGATGTAGAAATCCCACTCATCTCCTTCACATCCACTTCTGTCGCAACTTTCTTATGTAGGTTGACCCAACACTGAACCCGTAGGGTATTTTGGCATCAAGCCCCCCCCAACACCACACACACGTCCCAAATTCCTGAGTCTGGTAGCATGATGATTGCCACACCTGAACTCCCACAAGTCTCCTTGAACAACAGTGGTACACCCATATCCTAATGCCAAGTTACCATGGGCATGACGGTAGACAAGCATCCAAACTACATTCAAGTTTATGTGAATCAAAGGGGGGAAATTGTACAAGTGAGAGAACTGGTTCCATTAGTTCGACATCACCAATTTTGTTGCTTGATCAAAGGTGGAAAATTGCAGTTTGAAGCCAAAGAAATCAACAGAAAAATGGGGGTGGGTTTGGGTTTCGAGAGAAAAATCATTTCAAACAAACAAAAAACAACTGCACCAGAAAGGGAGATTGGAGCAAATATCTAGAGGAAAGATTTGCAGAGCAGTTATTAGATCGTACAAAGGCTTTGTAGGATGAGTACTTAGTTTTCTTTCTAACAAACTATTGTGTATTGCTGACAATGCAAATGTTGGGCTCATAAATTGGTTTGTGCATAAGTAAACAGTAAGGGCAACTTACGGTTCATGGTTGGTGTTCTCTGTGGGTGTGGGTGTGTGTGCATCTCTCTCTGTTATTATTGATTTACTTAGTCATTGTAGCACCTATTTTTTTCTTCTGTATCGGATACAAAATTAACCAGATACCACATAGTAGTTGTGTATTAGCATCCTTTGGTTGCATGTACTTACTTCGCTATCACTTACAGCACTAGCTGGCAACTATGTCAACTTTGGAGTGTTCGAGTTATATGGTGATAGAGCACTTTCGGATGCTCTTGATACGGTGCTGAAGCTCATAATATCAATTCCTTTGGTGGATATACTGGCATATCGGAAGGTACAACTTCTTGCTGCAAGTTTTTGTAACGCATGTGATTTGGGATTTCTAGTAGGATACACTTAAAAGTAGTGAACAACAAGTTTATGTGTAACACATGTGATTTTGGATTTCTAGTAGGATACACTTAAAGTAGTAAACAACACAGGAAGAGAGAGGTCTAGGTCTAGCACGTTGAGAGAGTTGAGTATATACCACAACATGAATCACTTTTCCCTTTTTAAAGAAGTTTGGTCTTTTTCAATATTTCTTGTAGTCATTCAATATTTCTTTTTGTGGACCTGGTATATGGGATGCGAACCTGGGTCAACTTTGGGTGTCGGACTAATTTAGATTGTATTGTACAGTAGGATGTGAGATTGATTAAAAGGGATGTGTAGTGCCATTACACTCGTACAAATGTTGAGTTCTAATGATGCTAATTCTAACATGCTATAAATATTTAGTAAATCTAATATTCTTCAAATTATCTCTTGAACCTTCAAACCTTAAATAGATGAGCGCTATTGTTGTAGACTTTAAATGTTCAGTGTCAGACTGTTGTAGAGTTAAGCTAGGGGCGTCCTAGTTTTAAGGGAAATGTACTGGTTTAGAAAGCTCCACTTAACCTGGTCTTTTCTGTATGGAACCCTGACAAACTATTCTCACCATCAAGGATTGATGTGTTATTGGCTGTTTGGAGCTGTGTGTTTAATTCTTTAAGATGCCCAAGGAGAGTTTTGGCCATTCGCCTTTTCATTGCCACTATTACGAAGGTGTGGATCCTATCATTGTCTCTAGTCAGTGTCCATCCGCGCTGTTGTGTTTGGTTGGTGAATTATTGTTGAGTTTCCTCATGGTAAATTTTTGTTTCCCAAGTCATCTGTGGATTTTACCCCTTGTATGTCTTGTGGAGTGTTTGAGGGAAGGTATGTGCAATACTTTGATGGTATGGAAGCTTCATTTCATAAGTTTAATTTGTTGGCTATTTTCTCTATTGTCTTTCTGATTGTCTTTACTCTTTAATGGCTCTAAATTCTTTTTTGAGTTGTTTTTTTTTTGTTTTGTTATACTGAAGTTTGTCAGCTCTCTCTTACATAGTCTCGCATCCTTGCATGTAATTATGGATTACAACTTATTTTGCCAACTAGTAGTAATGTTATGGCACCCTTCATTAAATAACTTTAGTCATTAAAAACTTTAAAAGGGAGAAAGGCAGAATGAAAGAAATGATAATTTTACCAGGTCCTAATTCTTAAATTTGCATTTACAAGGTCATATGCCATTGTCAACACCCATATTGCCCTACCTTTATAATTTTCTCTTCATAGCCCTTCCTCCCTCCCCTTACATTACCTTTAGGATAACTGTCCACAAAATTTTCTGCGTTGTTTTCCACCTATCGTGCCATGTTATCACGATCAAAGGGAGTTTGTAAGGAAGAGGTTGTAGCAAAATAATAATAGGATGAGATTGATAGTGTGGTCATTCTTTCCATCAAACAGTGTATAGACGTACTGATTCACTGTGTTTCTATTCTTATAGTTTTACATCCTGCTATACTGTCTTTTCATTTTAAGGTTAAAAGCGCGAAATTCTTGTTATACAACCTGGCTGTTTGTATTCATGAGAGAGAGTTTGTGTTTTTTGTTTATATTTTCAATAATAATACATGTCTTGTCAGCCCACTTACTCTCTTCAATTGAATCGTATTACTGCTTATCACAAACGGTTTTCAGCATTTAATCACCCAGTACATCATTGCTGGGAGTTCATTAGCTACCAGCTACCACTCTAGTTTTCGTTCCTAGAAGCATCCAGTTTCGAGGATCCTGCACATATTATATTTGTTGCCTATGCATCTTAAAACCCGATTATCACCGTGTTATGGATATGTTTCTTCTTTTGAAATATAATCCTTTGACTAGTTTAAGAAGTTGGCAGTGACAAATAAAATAAATGAGGTCTGTATTAGCGTTGGAAATGATACTCAAACCTGTAATTTGATGGTTCCCTAACTTTCTTTACATAACAGTATGTCAGTAGCAGTTTATTTATTGCTTGTCCGGTTAACTGTTTTTCCTAACATTCTTGCAGCTCACTGTAGCTTACTTTGCATTCTTGGAGGTCCTTCTGCACAGCCATATCACTTTTGTTTTGAATCTGGATACTAGCACTTTTAGGTATATTGTTGGATCTCTTGAATCCGGCCTTAGAGGACTGGATGTGAATATCTTGTCACAGGTTCTTATTCTATTCTCTCGTCTTCTTTAATTTTGTTATTGGACTTGCCTGGTTTCTTTTGGGTTTGAGCTATCCTCGCTTTTCTTGGACCTTTTAGATAGTGGTTTAAGACCATTTATTTAAGACCCCTTGTCTTAATTTTCGCGTGCTATCATTCTTATAATGACATGGCACGATACCACATGATACTGCAGAATTTCTTTCTACTAATTAATCAGCTTTGAATTTGTTATGCCAGTGTGCATCTGCTGTTGATAATTTGGCTACTTTTTATTTCAACAACTTAACCGTTGGGGACTCACCGACTACACCAGCTGCTCTTAAGCTTGCTCGGCATGTTGCAGATTGTCCTGGTGTCTTTCCTGAAGTGAGTAGCTTCGTCTTGAGCTAACACCACTTCATTTGAAATTCATGTTATCAGCTTCCACGTCCTAAATTCCTACCTGGATAGGTGGAATATGTTTTAGATTTCTTCTACTACTTTAAAACAGTTAGAAGTTTTCTTGCTTAACTTCATTTAAAATTCTCGTTATTGGATTAAATATCCCAATGAAGATCATTAGGGTCTGTTTTCTGCTAATGACGTCAGTGAATAATGCTCTTTAGAATGATAGACCTTGTCCTACTTTGCTTAATTATCACCTCGAAACCTAGTATCTAAGCCTAGGTGGTCTCTTCATTCATTGGAGTTGGATTCTTTGAACGAAGAAGAATTCGTTTTTTAAAACAATTTAAACAGGAGGCAAGGAGACCTATGTTCATATTAAAGATATACTCCTTGAGTCGCAATTTTAGTCCTTTTCGGTAGTTGTGCCATTTTTGAATTGCTTATATCTTTAATTTATAATGTTTTATGTGATTTTTGAAACCTCTTTTTAATAGAACTAATTGAGATCTATCAAATACAATCCATAGGGAAAGTTAAATTATAATTAATAAAAAATTATAAAGTATTAGATAGATTGAGAGAAAAACAGATTGGGACGGAGGGAGTACCATCTAAGTTGGAGGCAAGGAGACCTAAATTCTTAACCATAAATGTTTTAGTAGATCATACTAGTTTTCACTTTGCGTATCATGACCTCCTTTGATATGAGAAACTTTTTAGAACCCTCTCTTCTTCTTTCGTGGGAGTTGCGATAATGTTGTCAGAATTGGCTTGCAAACAATATTCAATGGATAATACTCATACCTCACTTCCACTGCTTGTAATTGGGTTGGGATTTTCTGTGGAGCGCCATAAAATATTTATTTCTACTTTTGTCTGTCAGAAAAGAATGAAGAACCGAAAGGGTCTAGCATTTACTTTCAACATCTCTTAGCATCTTCCTACAAACGGGAAGGTTTGAAAAGCCTGAGAGGTTTCCGGGGTTTGAAGATACTTGACCAGCGCCAATCGATGTCCTCACTTTTGGTTTTATTTATCGACTCCACCCTGGCACGAATTCTGTGCCACATGATATCAGACTACAGACTGGGCCTGCTGCTTTCTATAAATCATTTTTGGACGGGAACTTTCTTTTGGTATCATAAATAGTACAAAGCTTTGTTTCAGGCGCAATATCATTAGAAATGTCTTGCTTGAACTATTTGGAATCCGGAATCTCCTTGTGAAATTGCTATATCCATGGCCCAGAAGAGTGGTCGCAAATTCATTCCAATCTTAAACAAGGAAGATGGAATTGTAGTATTACAACAATAACAGTACCTTTGTAATCCCAAATCGATGGGGGCATGGGTGAGGGAGGACTGGAGAGAGACCTAACCTTTGGCAATCTATGCACAAAGTGGCTAATCTCATAAAGTTTTACAACTTAAATAGAGGCCCCGTAATACTTCCAAAAATAGAGGAACTCAAGGGACGTTATTTCGTGGAACCAGGCCCCCCGAATCAAACCCGGAAGGCATCAGAGAGGACAAGCCTAGAGACCCGATTCTGTGCTCACAACTTGCTTCCTTCATTCAAAACCCAAAGCATCAGTGACGCACTGATGGAATTGTAGTATTAGATTCATGTATTTCTTGTTCTTTGTGTTCACTAGAATTACTCGTAGATAACTAATTATTTACTGTGCTAGATATTGAAAACCCTCTTTGAGATTGTTCTATTTGAGGATGTATTTCTTGTTCTCTGTGTTCACTAGAGTTACTCGTAGATAACTAATTATTTACTGTGCTAGATATTGAAAACCCTCTTTGAGATTGTTCTATTTGAGGATTGCGGCAATCAGTGGAGTCTTAGCAGGCCAATGTTGAGTTTGATACTTATAAGTGAAGAGGTAATGGTTGAAATTCCAAATCTTTTTTTTTCCAGCTTGTTTCATATTGTCAGCATTGAAACTTCTGCTGTGTGCTTGCATTGAAACTTCCATTTTGTTTGCCTTCGCATACATACTGAAACAACTATGATATATTGCAGATGTTCACAAATTTAAGAGCTCAGATTTTAGCTTCACAAGTAAGTTTGATGGCGCCTCTATTTGATTGTTACTGATTGTTGCATGTTATCAAGGGATTTAACTATAAATTTAATATTTTTTTATTGTAAGTAACCTTTTGACTTTATAGTTAAATATCCTTAATTTATTAAACGTATATAATGATTCAATCTTCAGTTACAATCTAAGAAGCACGGATGCGGACACGGCACGACGTAGATACATCAGGGATTATGTTGACTATAAATTGTATTTACAATATATGTATCTTAGGAGTTAATATAAAAGTTTAAGACCATTGTTTCTGTTAAATATATGTAGTATGCAGAAAATGCAAATTATATTGACAGTATAAAGACACCCATCAATCCTCCCAAGAAAGAGGTCTTGGGTTCAACTCTTCTAGTCTTCTTAACTTCTTGGGGCCACCTGCACAAGATCTCATGGTTCTCATGGGGTATTGGTTTTGCCCGGTCCATGTGTGTGGCGGGGGGTACATAGACCTTGGGATTAGTCAAGGTGCGCGCAAGCTAGCCCGGACCACCCAGTTATAAAAACAAATAAAGACACCCATCAAGAGTTACTATCTGTCCTTAAACTAAACAATGGAAGTTTTGACCCCTGGCCAACGGAAAATAAATTTTAACCTTGTAATGTGTCACAATGTCCCCAAACCAGATGCCCCCGACGTGTCCGACTAAACAAACTAAAAAAGGCATGCACGTATTTAGTAGGTGTGACCGGCATATGTCCGGAGAGTAGAGTGTCTCTGTGTCCGACACGTGTTGGATAGGCCGGCAGACGTGTCCATATTTCTTAGGCTATAGTACTCATTTTCCAAGAATAAATAGATAGTCTACTGGTGGTAAGAACATTTAATTTTAATTTCTTGCCAGAAACTAATTTGGAGGAAAATTAGTTTTAGTCAAAATTACGTACACCCAAAGCCGTCCATGATGGACGTCACCCAATTATGGGGTTTTAACCACCCATTATGTTTGCTGGGAAAAACATACGAGTGGTTCCAAATATTAAAGCTGAAGCCACTGCTTTTACTAACTTCCTGATTCCAAATTATAAGCTACAACCTGATCAGATTGTCCTAATGCATTCATGTTTCTTGCTATTAATTATTGCAGCCGGTGGATCAACAACAGCGTCTTCAATTGTGTTTTGACCAACTTATGGCAGACATTACTCGGAGCCTAGAAACGAAGAATAGGGACAAGTTCACTCAGAACCTGACCAAATTCAGGAACGACTTCCGCACCAGATAGATAATATTTGAACTCCAGCAAATACTTATGGGCCACTGTGCCCTGTTTATACATCAGTTCCCCTTCCCTACCCCTATCCACCAACCAGTAAAGGAAAGCAGGGACGTGCATACAGCTGTACATTTAGAAAGATGTATTGTGATGGATGATTTCTCTGCTGCTCATGGGTGGGGTTCTACATGAGGTTCTGACATGGTTTTTGGTATGTTTTGCGCTGACAGTAGTTGAGGAAGGGCATAGAAATTGGTTTTAGAATAGTTGTCCATTGACAACAATTGCTGTTATGCTGCATATGATATTCTTGACATGATAAATTATTTCAGGAGCAATGAGAAAAGGATTTACTATATCAGTTTTTTTTTTTTTTTTGTGTGTGGAAGGGCAAGAAGTGTTAGTTGTAGTTGGTGAGAGTTGAACTTATGTCTTATGCATGGGAAAGAAGGTGCCGACCATTGGGCAAGCACTCCACTTGCTGTACTATACCGGTTGCCATATTTTTGCAAAGTTTGGAATATATATGCCTTGTATGTAGAGGCGGGTGCGCGTTGCATTTGTTTGTTTTCTTTTGCCCCTAAAGCCTCTAACTGAGCATGGTGCTCAAAAGACCTATAAATTTGTTTGTTTGACCGGATATGAGAACTATATTTAACTATATATTCAGCTGGTCACATATCCGGTGTTTGATTTAAATTCGTACGGTTCTACTTAAACATGCATCATATATGTAATCCTAGTGGCACAAAGATAGGAGTGTGTTATTATTAATCTCATCATTGAGATTATATATTTTATGAAAGTATATACCTTATCGCTATTAGTATCGTCAAACAAACATAGACTTTGTAACTTACAGATGGGTGCTATTAGAATTGTTTTGGTTGTAATACTTCCAAAGATTTGATATGACTGAGTCAACAAATTCGTCTTTTTTAATATCTATTTGTCATTTACTTTTATTTTGGGGGAAGAATTCCTTTTCTTATTTTTGTTTCCACGATCGATATATTGGTGAGTAGAAGATCATATGGTGCAATACGGATAACAAATTAAATCACAATTTTCCAATGAAACCGTTTATCTTCTATTGTAGTTTTAACCATAGTTTTTTTTGTTCAAATCTTGATATCATATTGTATATGATCACACTTTTCGTATTTTAAATATCAATTCGGACACTTTCAACCACGGGAAAAAACTTGAATCTTGCGAATTTAATTACGTTATGATTTCTCGATTAAAACTCCGTGATCTTTTTGAGTTTTTATTTTTGTAGTACTCCCTCCGTCCCTTTTATAGTGTGTATATTTCCATTTTGGGCTGTCTCTTAATAAGTGTGTTTTGAAAAGTTTGTGGGTACATTTCCTATTTTGCCCTTAAAAGTAGATTCCTTTTTAAAATGTTAGTGGGTATTATTATATTGATCATGGTCAGTAATAGAAAGTAAATGTAAAAGTTGATGTGAGAGAAAAATAGTTAAAATTTTCAGATAACACACTTGAAAAAGAACGGAGGGAGTAACTATTTGCAGTGGGTGCTGGCAATGCAATGAAGTAGCTTTTGTTTCTCATCATTCTAAATGTACTCATCGATTTGGGCCGGTTGCATATAGCCCAAGGTAAGAGTGCAGATTCAAAGGCGACCCCATATATGGTCTCAAGTGACCCCATCAAAACTAATAGAATCCTTAAAGATATAAAAATTATTTCATCGTCCCGAGCCACCACCACCTGGTTTTCCAACATCTTTTTCCACCACAAATTAATGTGGAACTCAATATTATCGTATTGACTCCACGTAAATGTGTGGTGAAAAGGGTGTTGGGGCTGGTCTAAGGGCACCGCCACTTGGTGTCCCAAAACTTTTCCCACCATACATTTATGTGGAACTCAATATTAATGTATGGACTCCACGTAAATGTGTGGTGAAAAGGGTGTTGGGGCTGGTCTTAGGGCACCGCCACCTGGTGTCCCAACACTTTTTCCCACCACTCATGTGGAACTCAATATTAATGTATGGACTTCCATGTAAATGTATGGTGAAAAAGGGTGTTGGGGCTGGTCTTACGGTACCGTCACCTGGTGTCCCAACACTTTTCCTAATGCACATTTATGAGGAACGCAATATTAATATATGGACTCCACGTAAATGTGCAGTGAAAAATGGTGTTGGGGCTGGTCGTAGGGTACTGCCACTTGGTATCCCAGCACTTTTCCCCACTGCGCATTTATGTGAAATTCAATATTAATGTATGAACTCCATGTAAATATGTGATGAAAAAGGGTGTTGGAGCACTATGTTAGTGTTTTTATGAAGTTATTGGACATCATTGGTCAGATAGGATTAGGAAAGTTGTCCGTGTTTTATATTGGAGGTCTACCAGGCGAATTAATAAGCGTGAGTTGTTTGATTTTGACAAAAAACGACAATGCCATTTTTAATGAGCTATTTTGACTTTGGCAAATCCTGTCACCTCAAATAACTACCCCTCCATCCCGAATTTGTTGTCCATTTACGGGTTTGCGTGCTATTTTTCAATTACTTATCTCTCTCAATCTATAATGTGTTTACAATTTTGAAAATTTTGTTTAATAGTAGTCATCAAGAACTATCAAACAAGATCCATATTGAATATATACAACATTACACATTGAAAAATATAAACAATTTTTTGAGATGCAATGAATAGTGAAAATGGACAACAAATATGGGATGGAGGGAGTAACTAATTTCTATGGGTCCTGCTAACGCGTGCCTAATGGGTACACATTAAACACACAAACAAACAAAAAATACACACACTCCAATACACCTTTTATAGTTTCATATATTCCTATATACTTTTAACATATTTCAATACACTTTTCAACTTTAATGTGTGCCTATTGGGCACATGTAAGCATTTTCCAATCTATGCTCTCATCTTTACCTCATCTTCGCGATAATAAGGCACTTTATATTGATAATTTCTCATTATTTTTGTTTTTTTAATTGTTAGTTGTTACAATAGTTAAGATCCCATTCCACAAACTTACTTAAACTGAATAAGTCGGTGAAATGGTTAATTGAGTGAAATTGAGTTGATGTATGGCGAGAGAGTGATCAGTATCGTAAATCGCAATAAGTCAATTTTATACTACAAAAGATAAGATTATAAGCTTACCATCTAATAGTATAAATACTGAAGCTCTCCTTTGGCGACCTAAGGTGTTCTAGAAGCTCATTTGTAGTGCAGAATTTTGTCCTTTAAAGATGATAGCAAAATCTAGATCCAAGAAATTCAGTTTACAAAAATTATTGTCATTAGAGAAAAAAGAAATTAGAAAATTGTGGTACACCCAGGGTGGTGGGATGGCACGTGTGTTTTAACAAAAAATTGAACAAATAATTGAAACGACACTTTTTTAGGGAGTCTAGTGTGATTTTCAAATTTTAAGCCCTGCTTTAAATCATATATCTAAAGCCTCCATTTTCAAAGAATTTACTATGTTCACCATCTCATCGAGATCTACAAACCAAGAGAAATTAAATAGAATAAAAAATCGATTTATTAATTGATGAAATTTCAATACAAAAGCCAACCAAAACAACAAAGGCCTAGGACAAGAGGCCTTGAAGATACACGAAACCATACACCTGAGCTACAAACCAGAACACCCAACTTCTACAATGCAGGTTGACCGGGGCTGTCGAAAACCTTTCTCGGCAGTTGGCTAGCCGCTATCAGAAAATGGTGGTAACGAGCTAAAATATTGATGCAACTGCTATAAACAGCAACTCGGAAAAAAAAATGTCGACTTAGCAGAAATGTATAGATATACAGATATTGAATATTAAGTGCAGGTAATGTAACAACACAGATGTCCAAAACATCAAGTAGGTTAGAGCGAATAATCTCTCCTATACCGCGCAACCACAAAAAGCCTCGGTCAGAAAGCAGAGCAACTCCAACCTACAAGAACGCCACAAAAAGAGAACAAGAGAGAGAGAATAAGCTCCACGGTAATCTTTCAATCACATGTATGAAATACAAGGTACACCGACATAAATTCTTTACTTCCTACAAGTCTGACTTATAGAACACCAGAGGATATTCATTCTTCTCATTCAAGAAGACTATCTAAGTATTGACCGGCAAAATTCCACTCTTATAACTGATTGAGAGCCTAGGAAAACAAGAAACTTGTTGATCTCTCACGATCAAGAATTCGTTTTTCAACTAAAGCAAGCTCTTCCATAAGTATGGTGAGTTTTCTTTTCCCAGTGAATACCTTTCATATCAAGAAAGTTGTCATACCAAGGCGCCAAAGAATCTTCAAAAGTACCAGGAGCAGAGAACTAAACAATTACCCTTAAATCCCCTCCAAGAGCTAATTCTAGCCTGATCAGCATTCCTATTTTAAAGAAGATATCATACAACCCAAAGCTGTGAAGGAAAATTCTCAAGTATGGTGTGTTTTTGCTTCAAGAGCAAGGAAAGCTGTACAGGAAAAAAAACTGAAAAAGTTCCTTGTCAAAGTCAAGATGTCACAAAGAGCAAAAAAGAAGACTTATTACAGAATCAGCACATCATAATAAGGAGAAAATATTCAAAACAGTAAACAACCTGGATTAGGGCAGAACATGCGAACGAAATATAAGCGGGTAGGTGCAGCAAAATCCACTGCTCCAACACTGCAGAGTAAATGAAACTCTAGGATTAGTTAGCTATGACTCAGAACTAATCCAGAGTGACACTACCACTTCACCTATGAACTCAAAATCAAATTATCTCTGTGGACCATTCACAAAATTCGTACTCTGCGTGGCAACTTATCCATAACTTGTTACATATTAATCAAATTAGTTGAAAAGATACAGATCCGTTTAGAATAGTAACTAAATTTCCAACCATAAAATCTTCCTAAAGAGTAAAGACATGAATATGGAAAAAAGAACAATGCAAGGGACCTACCACAGACAGCAAAGGTCCTTGTTTGAACTTGTCATGAAACGAGAATGCGACCGGCCTTGGATTGTTTCCAGGCCCTCTAATGAACCCTCTGGATTGATAACACGAGAAGATATTAGAATCTTAAAAGTAGCATTATCTAGGAAGTATGCACAGATTATCAAGATCCATTATCTAAATAAACAATAGATGATAAACAAAGTTGACAATATTAAACTCACATTAGTGATGCAGAAATCAGGGGAGACCGTCTAACATCATATATGGCAATGAGACCCTTGGACATCTCATCCCCATCTTTATACGATATAGCCAATCTTTCACCTGAACCGTCCCATGCTATCTTCTCAATGCCTCGACTGCAAAACACAATCTGGTCCTTACACTTACTAAACCAAGTATCAATTACATGCTAAATCCAAGCCCTTGTTGAGGTATTGTCACCAAAAATAAAAAAAGAGAATGAAAATTATCTACCATGAATGAGGACAACGGTCAACATAGCAACAAGTAGCACAACATTTCTATGTTAACTTCAGTTGCCTAGCATGGATAATAGTTATAACATTACAGGGCAGTAAGTGCAATTTGTTTTACGACAAGTAAACATTAGTACCACAAGTAGTAAGTAAACTACAGAAAAATATATATTTTTTTAAATACATACATATATTTTTTTGGCAAGTAGAACAAGTAACCCACAAACCAAATGATCTTGTTCTCACACAAAGTCCCTGTATAGTGTACACATCACCTACGATTAACTAACTCATTTCCTACGCTTCTACTGCAGTGATTGCGATGTCTATCCAGCAAAAAGAAGACTGTATAGCATGTTTGTTTAGAAGGACATAATGCATTAAACAACCAGATGCCAAGTCCAAGGACGTAACTGCATCAATAAAGCCATCTATATGACCTTTCAATGTACAATTACTTGTCAAATTGTCATTAAGCAAGGGCCATTTCTAAAAAATATTAATTCAGGAATCTTACATCGTGGGAAATATAGAGGCGGGACAGAAATAAAAACAAGTTCTTTTCTACCTGTGAGACAATGATTTCACCTCCGGCAAATCAACTGGCAAAAGGTGCGCATCTGGGAATGTCATCACACACAAAGACATGAATCAAATCTCAAGGACCAAGTGCATGTGGTTGAGTACTTTCATGAAAAACCCTGAACCACATGTATTCAGTTATTTCAACTAACAGGTCAGGTACAAGACAACAACGCACAAACAAAGAACAATACCCAAACAGAGAACCTAAAGACTGCAATGTTCTTTTTTCTTTTGTTTCCAAAAGGCACCTCTGTTATGTTTGCTTCGTTGTCACAAGGGCTCATGAAGTACCATACCAACACAAGACGTTAGTTGCACTAAGCAGCAGCAGGGGAGTGAGTGCGGAGTGCGGGAGGGAGAGCACATAGAATAATACAAAAAGTTCAAGATAACCACATGCATGCAGAAAGGAGTGATTATTCAGTGCTCTATGGCCCCTCCACCACCACATTTCACATGGAACCCATACACTAAGGTATGGACCCCGTGTGAATATGTAGTGGTCGAGGGCCTTGGAGCATCACGTGGAAGTGCTCCAAGAGCACTTAATAATTTTTCACGGCAAAAGAGGCGAGGGAAATAGAGGGAGAAACAAAATCCAAGAACAAATAGTTTCATTGTTGAAACACACATTAGCAAGAATCACAAAAACAAGCCCACATTAGATTGATCTCCTTCCAATGTTATCCTTTAGTGTAAGGAAAAAAAAAAAAAAAGTTTCATCTCAAGGCTTGGCCCTAACTCATGAGATCAAGTGCTTGAACTCAGAACTCAAGTGTACATTGAAAAAAGCAAACACAAATAAGAACTACAGAGGAAAAAGAGGAAGGTACTCTCATACCTAGTGATGGAGGCTTTGATGCAAAATGAATAGAACCTAAAGTCGAAGAATCAGAGAAAGCAATCAGTATCATATGTCCATCAGGGTCCCATGTCGCTCCCTGATAACAAATTACGTCGTCACAAACTAGAACTAAGAAAACACCCCATCAACAAGACCCGCTAACTAAGTTTATTTAAGCTGCCAAGGGAAAATGTAAGCACGCACACCTACATACAAAGGAAAAATACTTATCAGAGATCCCGCCCATATTTGGAGCACCAGTTCTACCAAACAAAATTCACAAGCAACATAATTTTGAGTTGCTTAAATTTACTTCTACAACATGTTTCCATTGGCAGACAATTATAATGGTCAATATATCACCAATATTCCATCATCAATCTGTGAAAGCTACACAAACCTAAAATTGTCAACCTAAGTGAATCATCACAAAGAAACTCAGCTACAGAAATTTATGAAGATAACATGATTAAATAATCTCGTAATTTAGAGCTCCATTGCACGAGTACAATTGTCATCTAACTGACCGTGACAAAGCCGCTGGTTGAGGACCATGTTTCTGATGTCCATGTGTTTGTCTCCCAAAGATAAAATGTCCCATCACTGTAAAAGAAGAAGATCATCACTACAGAGCTGGAATGATTAACAGTCTGCAGAAAATCTGAGTTATCCAAGCCAAAGACATTACAACTTTGCTGCAAAAAAATAATCTCCAGTGGGAGACCACTTCAACATTGATATGCCTCCTAATCCCCGTCGAATGGGTGTGCCAAGGCCTGCAATTGTATGCATACGAATACACCAATTAGAAAGAGAACATAGCATCTGCGAATGTGAACACTGTGTTTAAATCTGGTAAACCCATCTGTTGTAGGTAACTAAACTAAACATAACAAGTACATAATCATTTGCCTAACACAACCATAAAGGAAGCAAAAGAGATATTAACGTCTACTTTGTTTTCTTTACCTGTCTTTCCCCATTCCATTCCTTTTCCCTTGAAAAATCACTTAAAGAATCCAAGAACCAAAACTGCCAAAATAGCATTAGCATATTGCATATAGGTTGAAAGCCCAACTTTTTTCTTTAAAAGATCGGGTACAGTACAATATCTGCCATGCGCATGTCAATTAATCATTTCGGCTGCACATGCCTTGCTACTTGTAAAACCGTTTAAGAACCCCTTGCTCCTATCCCCTAGGCTTAATATCGGGATTATTAAAGGTCGAGGTCACTCACCCCGGCTACTCGCCTTCTCTAACGTTCTCGGACCCCAAACGGTACAATTACCTAGAAACCCATCCTCGACAGCATTTCCTCCCACCAATCAGACAAGGATGAGCAACCCCCTAGTTACTTCATTTGTCCTTTTCCCCTCCAATTCTCTGGGCTTTATACTAATAACATCTTTTAATGACTACACGCCTTACAGTTGCACCCTAGCTTATGCTCCTCGGCGATTACTTGGCTCTTCGTTGCCTATAGGCATGAGATAGTTACAAACGAGAGAGTCAATCTTCTTCCTTACGCTTCCTTCTCATCTCCATAGCTTCTTGAGACGTCTCCTCTCTACAAAGCCCATCACTCCAATTTCTTGTTGTAAGTTTGTTCTTCCATTCCTTTGATAGCGCAAGTTTCAGTAGGCATATAAGGTTAAGAAACATGCTTTCTAATGAGTACGTGACCAAATTTAAGGAGTGGTATGTTCAGGTCCGTCTCTTAGGGAGAAGGGAGGCGTTGTTACCCCTATAATATTGACAATGAGATCGTTATGACCCTCGTTGCAGTCATTGAAGGAACACCTCTTTCAACTTCTGGAAAATCTCACCTCGCAGGTGAATGGCAATTTCTGTAGCATAGTCTCCGCAATGGAGGCATTCAATGGATTTTAGGCACCAATCCAGGATTTTTTGAACTGCGTTATTGTTACTCTCTCGTGAGGGCCCCCCGACCTAGGGCATGGCCTTGAGAGGATCCTGATGAAGATGCCCCTACAGGATCTACTGAGAAGAGGTGACTCCTCTGATCGGAAAGCTGAGACGGAGTCTAAAGGCGAGACGTCAGAATCATAATTTTTCTACAAGCCAGAGAAGTACTGGTCGAGGCCTATAAACAGGAACCATCATATTGTTGAGGTTCTGTCCAGTCAAGGTAAGAATTTGGACAATATTTTGGTGGAGGTATCAGGACTGGGAATTCGCCCCCGGCGTAGTCAGCCCCAATCGGGTCCCCCAAGTAGTTAGGATCCCTTGCCCCCTTTAAAATGCGTCTTTGTTTTCCTTTGTGGCAATTCTCTTTTTCTATGTAATCAAAATCCAGTTATCTTTCTATATCAAACAATATGTTCTTATTCAGCTCTTATTTTTCCTATCAAATAGCTTTTCAACTTCAAAAATTCAGCATTTGTTCTTCATAACCAAATTTCCAGTTTTCAATTTTATCAAACACTAGCACCCTGCCTGGTAAAGGAAGTCCTTAAAGTCTACATAACGTCATGTAATGCTTCTTAACTAATAGAGCCAAATATCTAGAGAAATTTCAGAGCTTTGAAGCTTCGTTGTAAGTTTTGAGATTCAATTCTAGCCCGTGGTGTAAACCCTACAGGACTGTAGGTCAGACTATAGTTCAAGTAGTGATTCCTAGAGTTCCTCTCTTTCTTATTTAATTTTTCCAGAACAACAGAGTTGTATTGATCATAGATCACTGTTCACAGCCTATAGAACAGCCCCGTAGCAGCTAGAAAACCCTACCTCTTTGTTATCCATATAAATCCTAAAATCCCCAAGTCCTACATCAGATATGCTAAAATCAAACTCTGTTGAGTTCTAATAGGCAGGCACACTGATCAATGATCATTGAAGGACGAATATAAACTCGTGAGATCAAGTTTGGCTTTTCCTAGAGGTAAAGCTCAGTTTTGGTAATTACACTCCTGGCCATCATTTGCACTAACATATCACATGGTAGCATGGATGCTGGTGATCAATTTCAGGATGGGCTATGTGTCGAATGCACTAGCAAAAAGAAAAGCAGCCAAATGATGAGAATCCAAGTCCAAAGATATTGGTTAATGGTCTCTCAAGTTACTCGTTAAATAAATTAGCCAGAGAACAACTTCGTAAGAGGATATAGTCGAAGGCACAAATAATATAGAACACTATTTTCTGATGCTTCGAAATTCAACTATAAAGCAACACAGAAGACCAAAGCAAACACTGATAGGGATAAAGCTTTATATATACCTTGAGCCACATCCCAGATGGTGAATGATGAGCTCTCATATGAGCCAGATGCCAAATATGTGAAGAGGGGTCAAGGAAATTTCCAATTCACAACCAGAACAAGAACACAGAAATGCAATCATACAAAATTTTATAGTTCAAGTGGATAAGAGATTAATCTTCATCCTAACAGTTTACAGCAAACTAATAATGATCTCCAGTCCATTAATTAGAGTTTCTACACATACAAAAACAATCGAGCTAAAAATTGATCAAGGAGGGAAATAGATTACATGATTTATAAGGACATCCTGCATGCAGAGAATAACAACCACAAAAATCCAGTACATGGCAAAACAGAAAAACAACTTAAGGAATTTAAAGAAATTTAACTAGTTTGGATATCTTCCATCTGGACTCCAAGAAAGTGCACTAATTTGTTCATGATCATGGCTTCGAAGAAAATCCACCAGAGTCCATCGAGCTCCGGAGCCCCAAGAGAGGGTGCCAGATGCAACTCCAGATCTGACAGATGCTATATTGCCAGGATTACTAGCTGTCCATATGCAAATTCCACCCCTGCTCAATCCATATTGCAAGTACTACCCAATAAGAGTAGTTATAAAACTGTTCTGTGACTTCTAGAGCATAATGTACATTCAGCAAGAATACAGAAATGCTACAATACTTACTTGCATGCTACAGAGAGTGTCCTTCCACCATTTGGCCGCCACTCGAGGAGCTTAACATCTCTTTGAGACTCATGGGTCAAAATGAACGGTTCCTTCCCTTCTGTTAGAGGTAAAGACATGCAATTTACAGGAACAAAGAACGACATTTGGAGGCATTTAAAGGATGATGAATAAGAGCTCTTTGACAGCGCATAAGGCGTACAATGAAGCAACCATCCACGTCTTATCAGTTAAAGTATTAACTGACCTGAATCCTCGTAATCACGGATTGTGACATGATTAGGCCCAGAAATGAATGCTAAAATATGTTTATGTTGATGCCAACTCACACCATGAAGATCAACCTCTGGCAATGATCTTACCTGCAGAAGTGACAACCGGCAAAAAAATGAGAATGTTTCTGACCACAAATTGTTTCTGTTTTATCCTTTTCTTGTCAGGCAAGTGAAGTAACCAATAATGGCAATTATTCAGATGTTCCAGTATCAATTTTTTTCCTCAACTTGTGCAACTCATGGACACTAACATCGCAGGAGCATTTTTAGAAAATTCATGGTAAAGCCATGTCCAACTGGCAAGGTTACCATCACCTTTTAAGAAGTTGGAACTAAGAGAAATATTTTTGCCTTATCCCCTACCCCCACCCCCTGCGCGACCAAAAGAAAGAGATGTAAAATTTCGAAGACAAAAAGGTATAGCCGTTCTGTAGTTAATCTTTTATATCAGGATGTTCGTGCTCCAATATGATAGTATAGTATGATGGTTTCAATTCTTTACTGTATGGATACCTAGACAATCCGGCTCAATACCATCCCAAGATTGTCTGTAGGCATATTTCAACCTTAATGCGGATACCAGAAGTCCTCTGCCACATGGTACCACCATTTGAGCTTCCATGTCCTAGTAACCCAGGCCACCCTGGCGCCTCAACGATTGAGCTCGCTCATCTCCAAAAATAGCGAGCTCACCTCCAAAGATCAAGCTCCTTTATGCTTTGCCAAACTCCTACACCTTCAAAGCTCCACAAACTGACAAGTGACAACAAACTACAAAGGCGACTCCATCGACACCCTAGGCCGGGAACAGGGCCTAGGTACCCACTTTGGACCAAAGAGGCATGTGAATGAAGGCTGATGAGCTCTACCTTGATAGATCATAGAAAGGACACCGACTAGACTTCTAACATCTTGGAACAACTATTTAGTACCATACCTACCGCCTGACGAGTCATGATACAAAATCCACAAATATATAGTTATGTTTGAGTTTGTCCACTGGAGTACTTCATACCAAATGAAGCTTCTGCTCAATTTTTTACTGAAATTTGACTATGGGATGGAGATGCTCCAACAAACTACAACCCATAGAATCTGAATCCACAAATATATAGTTATGTTGGAGTTTGTCCACTGGAGTACTTCATACCAAATGAAGCTTCTGCTCAATTTTTTACTGAAATTTGACTATGGGATGGAGATGCTCCAACAAACTACAACCCATAGAATCTGACAAGTAATTTAAGGAGGGTAAAAAGCTCACATCAACTGGATGAAAAAGGCGTTTGAGGGAATCACTGAAGATTGCCCTCAGTGCCGTTGACCAGCTGTTCCTTTGATCACTGTCTTCGGTTCTTACTCGTTGATCCGCTCCCTGTTCAGGACTTGGTGATGATATTAGATGATCCGTCGCAAACGAAACCGGGCTGAACACAGTTCCCTGCAATTATCCACCAAACTTAGAGAGCACTTCGAGTAAATTAATTTCTGGTAAAGACATAAATATATAAACCAAAGTTCAAAAAAGTCTATACAAATACTGTCTTTTTCGTATTTCCTGAACTTTTTCCGTCTTTAGTGAATTTTTTTCCAACTTTGACTATATTTTTATATTTTTCAATTCCTCACGAACAATTAATCCAAATTTTTTGGACCCAAATCTAGTAGAAAAAAACAAAAATAAAAAAACAAACAATTAAACTCAGTCTTTCTGACCGGAAAAATAAGGGGGGCTTAAATTTCTTAACAGTGCAAGTGACATAACTATATCCACGACTGAGAGTGGCAATCATAAATTGATATGATAACAGGGCTTACGAGAACTTTGGCGTACGTTTCCTTAGCTCGATCGTCTGAGAGGGGCTCGGCCGCAGTTACTGCAGTTTTTACTCAATTATCGAATGCAACGAATTAAATACCCAAGTTTGTGTGCGTGTGAGAGAGACAGAGAGATTCATACCCAAGTTTCTGTTGATTTCACAAATTGTGACTGTACCAAGAGGCGGAAAAGAAGGCATCTTTGAATACTTTAGTGGAGTATGTGAGCAGAGAGTGGAGGTAGACTAGGGTTTAACTAATTGCCAAGCATTTCGGCTTAAACGGTAAAATTTGATGAGGGTTTAACACCAACATTGATTTTGTTGAAATCCAACTACACACCCTTTACTATCTGAAATCATACTACATACCCATGTTACTTGTTAGATAACTCCGACTAACACCGTCAGAGGACTTGATGAAGTTACTAAAATACCCTCAAATTGTTTTGTTTCCCCTTCTTCCTCCCTTTCGAGTTCGTCTATCTTATTCCCTCTGCTATTGCTCCCTCATATCTACTAGGGGTGTCCACGGATCAGATCCGGATCCGAACCGAACCGAAAACGCTAAGAGCGGATTATGATTTTTAAGATCTGGAACCATCCGTATGTGACATAAGAATGAATCGGATCAAGCGGATTTGACAGATTAAAGAAGGATTATTGTGCGAATGGGACGGATCAAACGGATCCGATCCGATCCAAACCAGATCCGTAACCGCTAGATAAGAAATTCTTGTTCTAGAACCGAACCGAACCGAACATTCACGATGGGTTAGCGGACGGATCGGATTGGGCGGATTGAACGGATCGGATGATCCGTTGTATAGCCCTAGTATCTACCAATCATCGCCAACTGCCGTAGCCATCAACATGTAGCGCAGACGAAATTTGGATTAGGAAGTGGTGTTATTTGATGAGAGCTCACGTGTTAATACATGTTGTTCGTAAAAATGTGAAGAGAATATGTATATTCATATAATGTATGTTGGGTTATTATAGGTTTTTTGGTGAAAAAGAATAAAAGATTGGTTAAACTCATCTGTAGTCTTTCAATGAAAACCATTGAACTATTAATATTCTAATCCAATTTAAAACGCAATCTACATATTATCTAAATGTTAATAGTTGCCTAATTGAATAACAAATTGGGCAGGGGTAACACCTACCTCATCGAGTCATTCACAACCGTGTAACTCTATCACTACTATCGACTATTTATGAACCTTAAATTGACCCCATTTGAACTCTTCACGACTACCAAAATCACCACCACCTTAAAACCACCCACCAATCTTTTAGCGTCATAGCCACTGAATTAAGAATAGATATTTTTCTTGGAGTTCTTGAATATCTTACCTTAGCTATTCGAGAACTTCGATTTGTGGGTCGATGGGTGGTTATTATTAATAAATTGATGAGGAACGAGGTAGGGAGACCAAAGTTTAACATATTTTAAGATTGGAGCCGGTCCCCTCACACTTAAAATAACACAAAAAATGACACAAATTTGTGGAACTCACTATTTCGGGCCCCAGTGTGAAGTTTTGAACCATCGATCTTGTTTAAATGAGTAAAATAGGAGGTCCTGCAAAATTTCAGCTCAATCGAATATCGAAAAGTGCTTGATCCAACAAGTTTTGCAAAAACTATGACAGGAAACAGTATTTTTTAAACTGTTTGAATCAAGCACTTACCGATATCCGATTGAACTGAAATTTTGCAGGACCTCTTATTTTACTCATTTAAACAAGATTAACGGTTCAGAACTTCACAATAGGGCCCGGAGGAGTGAGATGTCATTTTTTGTGTTATGTTAAGTGTGAGGGAAACCGACCCCTTTAAGATTAATTTGTCAACTCAGATCAACTAACTGTTGAACTTGAGTGGGAAACATTTTTGTAAAGTAAATGTGCTCAGTGTGATTTTAGAGAATAACAGGGGTTCCAGTATAATTTTATTAAAATCAAGGGAGTGTAGGTGAAATTTACCCTTCCCTCTGGTACTTCCAATTGGAATTTGGGGAAGACGATGATGATATCACTGGTTTATCATCGGCTTCTCCCTCTCTCTGAAAAAAGCTTCCTCTAGAAACCTTGCACCATGAAAATCCTCCAAAAATTCACACAAAAAATCCTCCAAATCGAAACTTCTTCTCACTATCCAACTAACACAACAACCCAATTCCCATTTGGGCCCTTCAACTCCACAACCCAACGAAGATGGAAGAAACGACCAGTTTCTACCGCACAAACCCGCTTAGAAAGCCAAAGAACCAGAGACCTAAAACTCGACAAACTCACCAGTCGACTCACCCAACTCACCCGAGTCCTCACACTCCACAAACTCATCTCCACTCGTAAACGATCCCCCTTCGTCTCCCTCCACCTCATTTCTCGCTGGAAAAACATCATCGGCCTCAACATCACCACCACCGTTTTCTTACGGAAGTACCCCCACATTTTCGAGATATTTACTCACCCCCTTAGAAGGAACCCTTGTTGTAGAATCAGGAGAAAAATGAGGGATTTAATAGAAGAAGAAGAGGGTGTTATTAGGGTTTCTGAATTGGAAAATGTACATAAGATAAAGAAGCTTCTGATGATGTCTGTAAATGGTACGATTCATATTCATGCTTTGAGACTTATTAGGAGGGAATTGGGATTGCCCAAAGATTTTCTCGAATCGATATTGCGAAAGCATGCCGGTGAATTTAGGTTGGTTGATTTAGAAATAGTGGGTTTGGTTGATAGATGGGAGGAGGAAATGGGTGCGGCTGAGGTTTGCGTAAGCTGGCGCGAACACCCCGAGCTACAAAAAATGGGTGTGGCTGAGGTTGAAAAGTGGAGGGAGAGAGAGTTTAGAGAGAAATGGTTGAGTGAGTTCGAAACCAAGTATGCGTTCCCTATCAATCTTCCGACGGGGTTCAAGATTGAGGCAGGGTATAGGGAGAGGTTGAAGAATTGGCAAAGACTTCCTTATGTGAAGCCTTATGAGAGAAAAGAGGTGGTTAGTGTTCGCACTTGCGGAGGGAGTGAGCGGTTTGAGAAGCGAGCAGTTGGGATCCTTCACGAATTTTTGTGCTTGACAGTTGAGAAAATGGTTGTGGTTGATCGGTTAGTACACTTTCGGAAGGATTTAGGCATCGAAGTTAATTTGCGTGAGGTTATTTTGAAGCACCCGGGAATTTTCTATCTGAGTACGAAAGGAAATGCACAAACAGTTTTTCTTAGAGAAGCGTATAGTAAAGGGTGTTTAATTGTGCTAAACCAAATTCATGCTGTTCGGAGGAAAATATTGGACCTTATTTTGATGGGTAGTCGAAATACTAAAGAACTGCGATCTCAAGACGCAATCAAGGACGAGAGTCATAGTGTGGTGCACAATGAGAATGAACAGGGTACGACTGATGGTGACTGGGTTATTCCACTTCTTAACAACTTGAAGGATCAAATTAATGCAGGTGAGCTCAGTGAGATATGTGCCACGTCTCAAGAAAGAGTTTAATGAGCTCTCTTGAATTCTGTCCGGATGGCAGGTGATGGATAGGCTGCAATAACGACCGTCGCAAAATGTACACTTTCTAGCAGGTAGCATTATACTCTAGTGGCTCTCTATGGTCAGATTGTTGCTTCTTGTGTGCTTCAACACCAAGAAGATTGCTTCCGGCAGCTTGAATTCGGTCAGTGTTGTTTACGGTAGTCTTTTACTGTTCTTAATGATTTCAAGCTACATGGTCTTCTATAATTGTTGTTCAATCTTATTAATGCTGATTATGATCCTAATTAGAGAATAAAAGGGGGGAGATAGAATTTTGATGTCCTCGTTTTTGCGTATTGTGTTATGTTGTTTCATCCACCATAAAATGTATGGAATTTATGGCGGTCCATACCCATTTGATGATTCTAAACTTTTGAAACATGTATGCCTAGTGTCATTGGTAAAGGGAACAAGTTCAACTGTTCAAGTACGATGTTTAGCATGCAAATCTTATTTGAGGTAGATTCGTGATAAAAATGTGTTGCAGCAATACGTAGGTATGGAGATGATGTGTTAATACAGAAGAAATGAATAGTTGTTACTTCATTTGACTAAAGCTTGGTCAGGTGCATAACTTTTCCATTATAGTGAAGATTGATTGCAAGCTTCAGTTAGGCCCCGCTCAATTGCTGGAAAAGGATTGGAAAGTGTGAAAATATTGAACTTCTTGCATTTTTAATGTGTTCAATTTTCTTCCATTTCCTTTTAGCCCGAGCATTCATACGAATTTTTATTTACTTTTAGAGCTGTATAACTCACTCTAGTTTTTTGATACCATGGAGTTCCTGCGGTCTCAAGGTCTCATTATATAGGAAACTAAGTTTGCTTTCAAGGATTTGAAGATTGTGGGAAGCCTGGGATCTTTGGATATCTGTGCTTGCAGCCAACTATCATTCCTTCTGTTGAAAATCATTTCCACACACATGCTTGTTCCAGATTTGAGGTGGACAACCAAAGTGTTGCGAATCCATCAATGGTGGGTCTTTCATGGCATTTCTGTTTGATTATGAAATTGATAATATCAGGGGGGAAAATCATTCCTCAAATGAGATCTGCATATGGGAGGATCTGAAAGCATCATGATAATTGAGACATGATCTTACAAGGTCCTAGGAAATTTTCTGAGCACAGCGGAGGGTAGTTAGCCTCAACTCATATTTAGGAGAGAATTTTGCGGGCAAATTTACCCTCTCAAATCTGGGCCGTCCAAAACATGTTTGGACAACACGGATGGGGTGCCGGGCACCACATGTCCCTACCCTCTCCGTATGCAAATTCTTCTCTCTCCATAATTAGGGAGTGCCAGGGTTCTTTGTATTAGCCAGGTCAAGTGGAGACCAATCATCAAGCGTCAGACATTTACACTATGAATCTTTTCTATGATTATTTGAGGTTGGAGTAAAGCTACTACGGTCATATTGACCCTCAAGTCGATGAAAACAGTTGCGGCCACCAATGAGCAGGTTTTTCTGATTAGATGACTCCTCAAAGGTGGTTATCAAGTGCTTTCTATTTCTTGGGTTTGCACTTTTATAGTCTGCACAAAACATCCATCAAAATTGTGTTATTAATATATACTCCCTCCGTCCCTTTTTAAATGTGTACAATGGGAATACGTGCATTTTCAAACCCCTAAAAAATGTATTTTTCTATACAATTTTATGTCTTTCTTTACACCAAATTAAAGTGCTCAAAG
>JAXBDA010000715.1:0-73835 GCA_036023075.1 Gaultheria prostrata | reverse complement strand
GCTGTCACGTTGTCGCCGCCGCCACAGCCGCCGCTCGCCGTCGGTGTGCGAGGCCGATCTGGCCTCCCCTTGGTCCAAAAATCAAAATTCCGGCCGCCCACACTGACCGGAGAGCAGATCCGGCCATGCATGGGGAGTTACCGGCAAATCCAAGAGGGGAAGAAGTAAAGGGGTGGAGGAGAGAGGAGGGGTTGGGCTGGAAGAAGGTGGAAGGGGGCTTCTCCGGCCCAGATCCATCGCCTCTCACTTTCTCTCTCTACTCTCTGCTCTACCCTCTCTATTCACTTTCTTTCTCTCTTTCTTTCTTTCTATTCAATTACTTTGATTAGGCTCGATCTATTAGAGATGCTTTCGTCCGGTGTTTCCCCACTCTAAAAAGGGACATATGGTGCTCCGTATTGACCAAAGTCATTGCATACGCTTAATGACTTCAATTGTGGGTCCTTTGAAATATTTACTGGATCTCAGAATGATTCATTTTTATCAGAAATGTTGAACACATCATGCATACAAAAAATTATGATCATCAGAGATTGGTAGACACAATTGAGACAAATTTGTCTTACATTGTATTCTCCAAATGATACTGGCCATCCATATAAATGATACTCCCTTCATCCCAAATTACTAGATCCTCTTTCTATTTTGGGATGTCCCAAAATATAAGTCTCATTTCTAAAAATATCTATCAAAACATGGTCACTTTTCCAGTTTTACCCTTAAAAAGTACTTTCCACATCTCAATTGGCTTGTCCATTATCTTTTGTTTTATAACGATTTTTATGATTTTGAAAACTTTGTCTAATGAATCTAATTGATATCTATCAAACGAGATCCATATTGCATACGTTTTGAGTTTCATATAAAAAATTAGCCCAATAAAATTGGTCACATTAATATCGACTGGACTAGGGGCAAAAAAGAAAAGACAATATAAAATTCTTACATCTCATAATAAGTTGGATTCCCCAAAAGGGTCCAGCAAATTGTGGGACGGAGGAAGTATCATTTTTTTTTCTTTTTGTGCTTTGGAAACTTATATAAATAGTATCCGAATATATGACTACCAATAGCCAATTATAGAGTACTCACAATTGATGTCACTGGAATATAGTGACGTGGGTCATTAGAGCATGTGCAACAGCTTCTCTATAGGCATAAAAATAGGTAAAAAAGAGAACCAATCCCCAAAACAAGCCTGCACCAGCTTCTCCATAGGGCTTCGGTACCACTGTACATCAGCAATTCTCCAGCAGTGCTTCGGCACTTTTAGCGTGACACTATTCAACAGCTACTTGATATTTTATTAGTTTCTCTCTCATCCCTCCTTCTCTTTTGGTCTCACTTTTTTTTGGGAATCCGGAATGTGAGAAAAGAAAAGGTTTGAAAAAGAATATTTTAATAAATAATAGGTAAAATAAAGAAGATTGTTGGAGTGTTGAAAGAGACGTGGATAGATAAATGAGAAAAAACATACTGTTCATGAGCATTTTTAGCTTAAATTATACCTAATTTGGTGCACATGCTCTTAGTAATTACAGGTACCCAAATCCTCTAAAAAGATACTCCTCCGTAATCACAATCCATTGCCGCCCAAAGTAGCCAATGGGACCCTTAGTGGTGGTGGTGGTGGGACCCCCTTCGGATGCTTTTTTTGCCCTTTTCAATTTTTTCCTGTTCTAAAAAACTGCTGCGAGTCGCTGCATATGCATATGATGTGGGCCCTACAGAACCTTTCCATCCCAACATCATATCCCACCAATCATCCCCACGAAAAAGGCTCAACACATATAAAAACACTTCGATTGGATGCAAAAAGTTGAGTTCGTCCATTTTAAGTGGTTCATAGTTGACCCCCTGTATGAACCGTCTAGAAATTGAAATTTTGGATTATGACATTGCTGAGATATATTCTCCCCGTTCCAAATTATTGCTCTTGTTTCAGGAATTCAATTCTCTCATTTCCAAATTGTTGCTCTTGTTTCAGGAATTCAATTTTTTTATGAACAGTACATAATTGTACCAAGAAGAAAATAAATACCAGCTATTCTTTGTAAACTTTTTTAAATTAGCCCTTTATTTTGAGATAGTCAAAAAAGAATAAAAAGAATAAAATTTTGAAACGAAGGGAGTAACTGCTATTAGTGGTTCAATTGTGATTTTGTTTATAAGGACTCTCACTGGGGATATTTTGACATGGCTAAAAGCCACGGTATTGGTGTTCAAAACTTCGAATCCAACATTAACACACTCTATACCAAAGAGAGAGAGAGAGAGAGAGGGACTCCCACTGCCTCCACACCTCCCCTCCCCCACCGCCCCCTTCCACCTTCTCCTTCTCCTCTCCTTTATTGCTTCACCCACTTGGTTTCCGGTGACTTTCCCTGGCGATCAAGCTCCTCTCCTCTATCCATGGGCGGCCGAAATCGATTTTTGGGCAAGGGGGGAGCCGGATCTGGGGTTTTCAGATCCAGACTTCGAACAACGACGGCGGCGTGGCAATGGCTTCGGCATTTTAGCTGGTTTTTTGGTTTTTCTATTTTTGTAGGCTGGTGGTTTTTTTAGCTAGTGGTTTTGGCCGGTGCTTTTCTTTTTCTTTTATATTGTAGTAGTTGTTTTGTTGGCTGGTGGTTTTGAATATACTTCTATCTCTTTACAAAAAAAAAACTTCGTATCCAAAATGAGTTCAACGTCCAATTATGAAGCCCTTGAAAATAGGAAAAATATGCAACAAAGAAAAAGGAAGACCAATCTTTTGAAAATGAAATTGGATATTAATGAACTCTATAAAAGAGTTATCTATTTTGTTGAAGGCGTCTTTAGGGTGATCTCGTAGTTCAAGCAAAACTTGCTTACAAGTCCTCTTTATAAAGAGATATTTTGTTGTTTTGATTGAGGATAACCGTCTCTTTAATGAAATCTAAACATTTCACCGTACAGACCTTGTCAAGCACATTACCATTAAAAATCAAATTGATCGAATGTCGCTGATAAAAAAATGTGACCTAATCACATGGCTCTTCGTATTTAATAAACCTGAGTTTGGACACAGATAACCTTCCCGGTATGTTTTATAATATTGGCCGCTTCGGCGGTGATCAGATTCAAGAAACTGCTAAGGCCGTGAGATTCGAGCAAGTTTAATTAGTACAACCGCAAATACTTGTTCAACAATTGTACCAACTCTTTCACATGGAATTAGTGGAATCCAAAAACTCAAGGCCAATCAACACCAATATGATGTTTCTGCCCTGATCTCGGCCGTTCAAAGTGTTTTGGACGGCCTATATTTGAGGAGTGCAATAGGGTGTTTTGAGTAATTTAACTCCCGTCAAATTTGAGCCGTCCAAAACACGTCTGGACGGCGGAGATCGGTCGACAGAGCCTGCCATCCCTATGGACGACAGAATCCCCAGATCCTTTCTGCCCTCATCATAATTCTGATACCAGATTTCGTAGCATTGGTATTTTTTAGTTAAAGTTAGTTAATATAACCGTAAAAAAGGTATTATCATCACCACCATATTAGTTGTAATTGTAGTTACGTTTGAGACTTACTAAAGTAATTTCAACAAATAATTCAAAAGATTGAACCTAAGGTATTGGTGAAAAATATAAATTACTTAATCGTTGAAACAATCACACTGGTCAATCCTGTTCGGATCGTTTTCGGGCCTTTTCCAGGTTTGTTTGATATGTTTGATGAACAGACCCGTTGATATTTTAGACATCGTTGAGAACATCGGGCAAGTAAAAAATCATGCTAATCGAATATTCTAAGGTTCCCAACGAGGTCAAACATAATAACGGTTCCGATCATCAAAACGAATTCAAGAAGGACCCGAAAATGACCTGGACCGAATAATCTAGAACCAACTTGTGTACCCAAAAAACAAAAATCTTGTGTGTTCTCATATGGGTCTTGCTAAACACACAAACAAACAAAAAACACACACTTCCATACATTTTTTAATTACATTTTTCAATACACCTTCACATATTTCTATATATTTTTCACACATTTCAATATATTTTTTCAATCTTAACATATGACTATTGGGCACACGTTAGCATTTTCCTTCATATATTATATTGGGAAGCTAAAAAAGGGACAGGTCGAACTGGGTCTGGTTGGTAGTTGGTACTTCTGGCAAGACAAAAAAGTTTGTCACGAGGCAGTTCCATACCATAGATTGTTCGAGTAGTGATAGGTACACACCTTCCCCATCCACTCCCTCTCACACATGGGATGTGGTCCCCACATGTTCCCCACACATGGGGACCACACCCCATGTGAGTGAGGGTGTGAGAGGGAGTGGATGGGAGGATGTGTACCTATCATTTTTGTTGTTGATATAGTATTTCAGATTTCTGTTGTTTGTGTTTTTTGGCAGAAAGAAAAACAACAAGGCGGCTGAATGAAACACAACTGGTGCAATTGCTGCAACGTATCTACCATTTCTACTACTGCTGCTCTCAAGGAAGATATCCCTCCTCTGTCCACCACCCCAAACCAACTTTGCTTTTTGCACATGACACACTACACACTAAGTCAGGGACGGACCCAATATTTTACTTTTTTGGTGACGAAAATATATATACTCAATAAATTTAGTAGTGGCGAATCCATATAATTCAGAGATAAATTTTTCATTTTCTATATAATAATTACATTTTCCGAAAATCTTGTGCTGACAGCCGCCACCACCACTTGTCCCCCCCTGGCTCCATCCTTGCACTTAGTCACTGTGATTAACACGTGCATGTCCGGGAGTACGAGTCTAAGAGGATGCTCGAGTACGAGCAGAATCGAGTAAAATTAATGTTCTCCAAAAATATCTTGAAATACTGAAATTGATCAAAAGTGTGAGTACTGAGAGCGAGAGCGAAGGATCCTATTGAAGGATTATGAGACTTAGCTCACACATGCCCTCTTAGACATGCAACCCCAAACGCAACCCTAGCTGGTACTCAGGAAAAAAGAGTTCCCAATTTACATAGCTCCTTTGAAGAGAAACGAATCCATTATTCTCCATAGATGAGTAACTCTCTTGGGTTGGGTTCTCAAATAGATTTTAGGTGATAAAATGGAAATTCTCATTTTAGTTGGGTTTTATGGAGGGTTGATAAAATGACATTTTTTTCTCAATAGATAAAATGTAGTTCTCATAAAATCTCCACCAATGCCATATTTACCAATTTACCATCCAATGCCATATTTACCAATGCCATAAAATGTAGTTCTCATATAATCTGTTGAGAAATCATGGTCCTAAAATTTCAGATTTTATCACCCAAAAATGTATTGGAGAACTAGCCACTCGATAACAATACATGGAAAAAAAGATGGAGCTACGTTTCGCAAGTTTTTTCTAGTCTCCTATGCATTTTTATATCTAAAAGCCACAAAAAGTTCATATTTCACCACAAAAAATCGTATTCAAACAACATAAAAATTTTATGTTGGGATTTTTTTTTCTTTCATAAAATGGACCACAATATTCATAAAAAGGACAACAAAAATTGACCACAAAGACTCGTAATTTTTGCCCAGTCTTTTTTTAATTGTGCCAACTTTTTGAGCCACAAAATTTGTAAATTAAACCACTAAAAGTCACGACATAAAAATTCAAGTCATGAGCCACAAAAAATTTGTAACGCTTAAAGCGCATACCGTACACTCCGAACTATGGAATTTGTATTGAATCATTTTTTGGGAAGGAGTGCTTATAATAGGCGACTTCTGTTCAACTCCCACGCTTTCCCACCACATGTCCCACCCCGCTATCACTCTCAACCAAGATTTCCTGTGTCCACAAGTACTCGGAATCAAATCCTCCGTTCCAAAAACCTCTATTCCTCTGTTCCGGTGTATTTCCGGCCATTGAATCACATAAAAATTTTAAAACAAAAAATAAGACACATACAATCCAACGATTCAAAACATTTCGGAACGAAGAAACACCATTTTTCCCGGAACAACGGATCTCATATGCAAGTACTCCCAACACAGTAATAAAACAGAGAGAGAGAGAGAGAGAGCCTTCTGTATCTGCTGGTAGCCTACTTTTTACTGTTCCACTCCCACGCTTTCCCTTTCCACTGCTGGTTTAACCTGATTTTATCCCCACTCATTAACATACTGGGTGAGTTTTAGAATGGTTTCTTTTTATCTTTTATTTTTTTTTATTTAAGGAGGTTAAAACTTAAAATCAGCAACAGCAACTTATCAAAAAGACAAAGCGAAACCTAGAAGACAAAACTATTGATATAGTAGCATACTATTGGGTTGGTTGAGTAGGAGCAAGCAATGGAGCATAGCTCCCAAGCTAGCATTTTTTACTCCCACCAACAACAACAAATGGCTTGGTCCATTGAAAGTTTGTTTGGTCCTTATATTAAAGGCATCGGAATTAGTTGCGATGCTCGGACGATCATATTATATACTCCCTCCATCCTGCAAAGATGGTCAAAATTTCATTTTGAGATGTCTCATAAAAGGGACCCGATAAGCCGTCCTTTAAAACAGCGTCGTTTCAATGCCCTGAGAGTCCCTCTTTGTGCTTTGCTAAATCCCCATTTGGCATAGCGAAATGCCCAATTTCAGATTGATTACTAAGAATTCTAAAAAGCTCTTACCGACATAGGATTGAGCTAATTTTTTTTTTTTTTTTGTAAAAACCCATTAAAAAAAACATGTGAATAATATTGAATGGTTTGAATCATTTTTGCGGGACCCGAAATGGGCCACACAAAAAATCAATGAATCATTAATCTAGAATTGAATGTTTTCCTTACAAATTCGGAAATTGCGATTATCCTAAAATGTTTGTATTTTTATTAATTTTGTTGTCTTGTTTTATTATAACTATTTGTAAATTTTTCCTGTCTAAAATATTTTTTTCTTTCTTTACAATGGTCAAATAAAAAAAAGCCCAATTGAGCAAGGCACGGGCACAGCATGACCAAGAATTGGCACGGAACCAGCACGGAGTTGGGCATGCCTGTGGGCCAGGCCAGGCCGAGCATATTCTAAAATGGGTCGGCATGGCACAAAGCACATTTGGCATGGAACTAAACAAGCTAGGCTGGTATGGCAAGGCCCATTTGACACCTCTAGTACAAACAAGATCTCTGAGGCATGATAGCAGATACATACGACTCAAATATAGCAAGCATTGCCATAGGGATTTAAAAAATAAATATGGGTGGGCACTGAGCAGGAAGAATTCGTAAGATATGACTTGTGAGACCAATACTTTTCTGTGATGCATGAACAGGCCTGGATTTCATTGACTTGTACCCAAATCACTAACTTTGAAAACAGTACAAGCCATGAAAGCTAGTAGCCTTTTACTTCAAATCATAAGTTCCAGTATATGATATTGAAGCACATGGACATGAGAACTGAAGACTAAAGTGGACCAGACACAAGCACGCAAAAACATTAGGTTTAACTGCTATTGTTGTGTTTAAAATTCACTCAAGTGCAGATTGTCCGAAACCGGAACGGTTTGGATCTTGCATTGGTAACGCATATTGACTAAAAGAATCATTTTGTTTAGCTACCCATAAAAACTGTAAGAAAATTAGTTTCCTGTCTCGTAACATAACCATGATCTAAAGTGAACCAGATACAAATGCAATTGACGCAACAATCAGAACAAAAGCAAATTCAGGTGAAAAACTAAGAATTTGCCCAAGAACTAGCTAAGTAACAGTAATCCGAGAATTACATATATACACTTACGTACGTAAGTTCCCTTTCCCGGAAGAAAAAGAAGGAATTTTATACAGCTCATTAGCAGGAGGAAAACACCATTTCCTATGATCTTCCAGATACAAAAGATACAAGAAGAAATGACAGAGAACACCTCAACAGATTTTCAAAATTTCCAAATGAGAAGCCAAAACTACTCATTTGGTTTACCCTTATTACCTCTTGAGCTGCCTCTGCTTAGCTTTGCAAAGTTTTGGTGTAAAGTTAGCTTTCAGAGTGGAGATAGTCACAAAGAGATCAGTTCTACACACGTGTCGTCAGGCAGAAGGTACGTGAGTAAGTTGTAATATTTGCGTTCTCAAACTAAAGTACTTAACCTGTTAATGAAAAAACAATAAATTACTGTTTTTGATGAAGTAGACTTCATTGTGAGTAACTATAAAACGGGTGGCTAAATGTACCTGCATGGCCGCTAACATGGACAAGAAATCCTTGCATTGTTCCAGCAAAGCCCGCTCTTTCGAAATCACTTTCGCGAGTTCAGCCACCAAAGAATTCACTTCCTCCACCTGAAAATGGTGAACGTTGTAAGGATACTATACTGTATTGATTACATTTTGGTTTTAGTAGACGTTCAAATCTGCACATGCTCCAACATCTTTCTTCAGAATTAGCCAGTTTAAAACTATTAAGTCAATCGGTCACTTGTGCAGCTATGCTGTTAAAGTGAAGTGGACCAAGAAATTTCAATAAATCATCAAATTATTAGTGTTTGTAATAAGTAGTTTGAAGGTTGGCTAATTGATCGCGTTTTCTTCATTTTTTTTCATTAAATTGTATGAATTCATACTGGACTGGGTATGAATTTGGAACAGCTAACCAAAAAAAAGGATATGATAAATTAGGTTCATTTTGCAAACTGTATGTTGATAAATCTGCGAATCGAGAAATTCATTTCGGATAATTGAAACTTCTCGAACGGTTTCCTTTTATGAACCAAAAAGATTTGTGCCAAAACAACAGATGCTAAGAAGAATAAAAGGCGTTGAAGACGTAATAAATCTTGAAGTACGATTTCTGATCTCCCTAATCCTTCAGATGCTAGGGATTATGGAATTGAAGAAAAAGAACCTTCATATAATCAAATTTAATTCCAATAAAATGATCCACAGCAAACAGGCATAGGTGAACTAAATGGTCTTCCCTCAGCACTTGGAGTTCCAAGACAATCGCAGAATGTGATGGTCAAAAATACAAAATTGGAAGTTTCTTCTTATCAGGCTTCAAAGTCTTGTTGTCTTTCCTTTGGTATCCTTAGAGAATACAGAAACCAAAACTCATAGAAAACAAACCGAGATAGATGATGTATTAGAACAAAAGAAGAGAAGGATGATACTTTCAGTATGTCTGCACATGATTTGGCACGAAAACTGGTGGAAAATGTGTAAAGTAAAGAGACATCTGCTATGGCGAATTCCAAAAAGCCTCCCATGGAACCAAGGAGGCACACACCCGGCTCTATAGAAGATCCACAGGCTATTCTAATTTTGTTGCTGCTCTCAATTCTCCTTCTCCTCCTCCCTCCCCTCCCCTCTCCTTTAGTTTGTTTTATCTACAACTACCCCAAGTTAATGAAAGATAATATTACCCACAGTGATTATCACACCATTTTCCCGTGTTTGTGATAGAGGGATCATTACATTCATACATTTTGGACATATTCCTACAACAGACTTGCACAAGAGTTCCACATAAGGTAGGTCCAAAAATGCAGTAGGTCCGGCACTTGGGGGCTTGTAGAACAAAGTTTTAAGAAGCGAAAAATGCAGTAGGTCCGGCACTTGGGGGCTTGTAGAACAAAGTTTTAAGAAGCGAAAGAGCAAAGCGAGACAGTTGACCTCTTATGAAGTGAGGCGTAAGCCTTTGAAGTTTTTTTTCTTATTTACATGGTAAAATTAATTAGAAATGCCATAAAAATAGGGGCTAGTGTTTTGCACCACACAAAGGCGCCTTACTAAAAATAAAAATAAAAATAGTAAATAGAATTCACAGGAAAACATGTTGAGGCATAAAAAGATAGAACCTTTAAATCACTCCAAGTCGTCTTGCAAGTATGCGGAAACCCTTCGACCTTTCCCCTCCGACTTATAATCAACCGACTCTTCACTTACCACAAAGAAAAAAAAAGAAAAGAACTGGCTCTTTTGATGTGTTTGCCTCTGCCATTTGGGCAAAAAAAGCGTGAAAAGCGTACATATCAAACAGATGGCAAACGCAATACACACCTACACCTACGAGTGTTTTTGCTGCATACAAGCCAACAGATGACATGTATACAATACTTCATGCACATGCATGCTATATTACCCCACAATCCCACATACAGAGAAAATTCAAAGCCCAGCCCTTGGTGTCTCCTACAAACCCCAACAGATGTGTAAACAAGACTGTATGCACGTGCATGACACTATTAACCCACAATCCCACCTACAGTGCGAATTCCGTCCTCATTTTGAAAACAAGACCTACTTGGGTACAATTTCACTTCCAAATGGAGGAATTCAAAAAACTATTTGTAACTAGAACCGTCTTAGCAACATGACTTCATATCTTAGTTCCAGGATCCCCCTATCGTGTGACAAATCCATCCCAAAACCTTGCTCTAGCATTACCAGGTCAGAATCTCCTAGGAAGCTAACTCCCATCAACCATCAAGAAAGGAGCACGTTTTCTACCAGGAATAGAACCTCTCAAGCACATGAATCCCAAAAGAAACAAAAGAAGAGCTACCGAGCAATAGAAAAATATGTAGCAATGATATGATTTCTATACTAGATAAATATTAACTGCAATTTGCTCAAGTGTCTAGTATATACATAATACTGGTATTTGCAAAAGGTAAAATGCAGTTGACTCGATTATTAGTCGAGATGTATACTAGAAGTCTAGAACTAAAGAAGTAAATAACATTTTAAGCGTATCAACATATATATGTACACTCTCAACCTTAGATTCTTCTATTGCATACGTCCCAGCTTTCGCTTACAATTTATACTTACCATCTAGAACTATTAATTAAAGATATGCAGCGTACGCTGTATGGTAGTTTTAACTTTCTAGGTAGTCACTTGGGAATGTCGATGCAAATAGAGCTGGTACATTTAGGAGTTATTAAAACATATACTTTATCGTCAACCTGAAATTGGGAAAGGGTTTAAAGCCGAAGGTAGCTCCTTTTCAGCTGGTGTTGGATACAACAGAAACCAAGGTTTCAATGTCACATAGTTAATGATGCTTTCCAAGGTTTCAATGTCACATAGTTAATGATGCTTTCCATGGATGACTAATTCGGTCATAAAGCAGAGGTAGGATAGTCAGATCCTAGGTTTCAAAAGCATGGTGTTGCAAAGATAAGTTTTATCTTCTTGTTCTGCATCAGTTGACAAATTGTTTGGTGGATTTGGTCAGCCTACTACCAAGATTTCAGGGAACGGCATACCTCAAGGAGGTTCCTTTTTGCTATTATGGTAGTTTGTTTTGCCTATGAATTGGCCACAGATAAATGCATACCAGACTCATTGGAATATTCAGACATGATTAGATTAAGTTTCCCCTTCCTCTTTTCTTCCATTAGTTTCGATCAGTTCTCTCTTCCCTACCTCTTAATCTTCATTTCTCCATGTTTATCCGCTTCTATTTCTGCAGTCAGTTTTGTTTTCTTTTGTATTTAACTAGAAACTGGTTTTTTGGTTTATTCGTTGTCTTTATTCAAAAAAAATTTGCATTTATTAGTTTTACGTCAATTTTTTGTGGTTTATTGGTTCCTCTCGACGAGACGAATCTAACAAGTATGAAATTATAGTGAAAATTAATTATTTTTTTAATAAAGCCAAAATTAAACCAATAAACCACGTATTTTTGGCTTTATTCAAAAAAAATTTAGTTTTGACTATAATTTTATAATCTTTAGATTCGTCTCGTCGAGAGGAACCAATAAACCACAAAATTTAATGCAAAACTGACATTTGCAAATTTTTTTTGAATAAAGACAAAATGAATAAACCAAAAAACCGGTTTAAGTTTTTTTGCCAAAGGAGGCCTAGTACAAATGAAAAATTGCTTCTGATTCTTCTCCTCTCATCCAAGATGCGGTTGAATAATGCTGCACTTCATCCATGCTTCACGTTGATAATATTTTGTTCTCTCTTCAAGCAAGCAGAGAAATAAAAACATTGTAGTCAAGCAATTGATTCAGTTATTTGAGTGTGATAACCTCTCACAAGCTAAGTTTTTTCCAGGAACTAAAACAATGACATCCCACTATGTTAAACCTGGAGGAAAAACACCATAGTTTCTCTTCTCCTAGTAATGTACTGGTCTCACATATATGTCAGAAGCTTCTAATCAAACATCAAATGATTTGGGACCGAGCAATGACCAATAGAAACAAGTAGAGTAATTGCCTTGTGTGTTCACTTCATCCCATACACAATGTTTTGTACCATTCAAGGTGAAACATGGCCCTAGAAATGAGCAAATGAGTTACCTTGGTCAAAAGCGAGAATATTGAATATGACATTGCCTGCATCACATCAACTGCTGAACAAATAGCATCCTTAACGCTTTGGACGTCAGCCTGTCAAAATAAAGGACAAATTCAGATTTTCCTAAGATTCATACTTATATTCTGTTCTGCTCTTGAAAACTGAGACTTCTTTAATTTAAGAAATGGAGCAAAACAACCAAACGCACGTACAATTGCTCCTCCAACTACTGGAAGACGAAGAGTGCTAGCCTTCAAAGCTTCAATTGCTCCAAGCAAAGAAACAGAGTGGTCTTTATCTAAACAAGCCCATTTTTCCAAACCGGTTATCTACATTTGACAAGCACAAGAGAGGTCAGATGTGCCTGTGGATCGTATAATGCAAAGCATTCATCAAGACCCGACCAAATAATATCCACAAGCAATCATCTTGAGAAACATAAAACGTATAGCAATCCTGCAGAAACTTGTCAATGTTATTTTTCACATCTCTCCTCTCGATTATATTCCACTTCCATGTTACCTCCAGTTCCTCAGAGTCCAGAATATCTGTGCAAATTGACTAACTGAAAGGATGTACAAGGTCCAGATGAGGAGCATCCCTCCATAAGGAATAGAGAAGGGGGAAAGTCAATAATGAATAGTTATGCGGTGGCAAATTTGTAGGGGTGCCTTTTCATGAGTAATTAAAGGGGCACCTCGTTAGGAGAAACAAATAAGCCCCAAGGCCAGCTCAACTTTGCAATAAGGAGGACAACATTTGGTAATGGAACCTAGAAACACTCGAATATATGAAAAAGAAAAGCTGTTTTGAGACATCAAATATAGAAGCCCATTTAACAAAATCCCCTCTGATAATTATGGTAATTTCAATCATCTAAATGCCTACAAAGTATAAAAGACTCCTATTGGTGGCCTATTCATTTTCCATCCAATCCTGAATAAATTTAGAGGCAATCCTCTCTCTTTGATGCCCATTTAACCGGATAACCTGGACAATGACAAAAGTGACTAATGCGTCTTAATTGAACAAAGTTATCCAGGGCAGTTTCTCTCCTCAAGAAGCTTTCGTCACAACTGTTGAACGTAGGTCTGCCCTCCCTGATGTCTTTCGGCTTTGATTTGGGGCATGGTTCTGCAGCAAAACGTCCATGTAGCTCCTCGGTTCTTGGAGGTTTAAGGAGGCCACAGTTTCAGTGGTATTCTAAGAGCAGCCACTTTGTGCATATTGCCAAAGGTTAGGTCTGTCTCCAATCATCCCCGCCCATACCCCTAATGATTGGGGACTAGATGAGTTCTGTTATTGTTGTATTGTTGTTATATTTTTAAGAAGAGGGTAATCACGTAATTTCTTATTTACCTCCACTGCTCCACCCATGTTCTCATTGTCTATGTCTTTTATCACCCTCTATTCTAGGTGGATGAAACCGCTCATCCTTGTAGATGGATTAATAGATTTTTGCAAGTGATTAGACCATAGCAAATGGACATCCTTTATTCTATCTTCAATAGGTACCACTTCTAACATCTTGGGAAAATGCTTCTCTAAGATGTTACGCCAGAAGTCATAAAATGATTCTATAAGAAGCTTCATCTTCAGGGAATTTGCAGTCCTAAATCACTAAAAAGGATGACTACCTCTTTTAAGCTCTAGATTTTAGATTTTTGTGAACGAGAAATCATCTCACAGAAGCAAGTTGAGATAACTACCTCTCTTAAAAGTACTATCCAGTATCCACAAATGTGAAAAAAATTTGGATGAAAATTAAAAGTCCCTCCGTATTAGTTTTATGCAAGTCTAAGTTCGATAACACATAAAGTTCAACTATAAATACTGTATTTGGGAGATTAATTCTTGCTTTAAAATTGCCAGCTCATTTTGGATGATTTTAACTTTTAATCTTAAAGGGGGCAACATGAGTATCTTGCTAGCATATCAAATGGTTTTTGTTTGTAACCTTGGATATCACAGCTTTCATTCCAGAAGTCTTCTCTAATAAGATCCATATTTTGGAACATATTTCCGAGATATATCAGCTAAGAAATTTTAAACCAATTCATATAAAAGAACAAATCGAGTCTCTAAAAATGTGAAACTTTTGAGTTCGTACCAAAAATCTCCCAGTTAAAACCAATCTCATAGTTTTAGTTTGAAAATGATAAAAGACATTTATGGAACTACTTAGTTTCAAAAAGTGAGAACCAATGCTAGAAAAGCACTACGCATTTGGCTCCTTGTCTCATTAACCACCTCACAAACCCTTCATTTAGAATACAGACATACAGAGAATCCCATAACCATAAGACTTGCAACGGATCTCTTGTTTCCTCACAGTTCACGGGCGCACAGAGACACTCAACCACAAATCCTTCCGCATAGAATCCTAAAGGTACGGACTAATGAACTATCCTTTTTGGAATCTATATCTCTTGATCTTACATCTCAGTTCTCTCTCAGGCATATCAGGTGCATCAGTGGAATTGGAGTTGCAGAGATAGCTAGTCTTCCAATGGTGGAGAAAGAGAGAGTTTAACTTTTATGGAGGAAGACAGCATGCGGTACCATGGGTATTATAGTCGTTTGCCTGCTCATGGGACTTGATGGGTTAAATATAAGGTGACGCACTGACACTTAATGTTGTAAAAGTCTATCAATTGGACCTCTGGCCAAATCTGCCATTTTTTTTGGAAATTGCTTTGAGTTGCTAAATTCACTGATTTGGAATATAAGAGCATGCATTCCAAAGTATAAATTATTAAACTGTAGGTATCAGTGTATTTTGGTAACAATGAGACGGACAACAAAAAGGGGTTATTCCATCACTGCTGATCTTAAGAAAGTAGGACAAAAACAACTACTATCCTCTTAGTATAACTTCAGTCTAGTTTGCGCCACGTTGGACCAACATTCAAAAAAATTCAAATTAACAGAAATCCTGACAAAAGCTTGAAATTGTACAAGAATTTGGTCCTACTTCAAAAGGAAAGAGAGCAGTATTTTGTCATCACTTACAAGGCATTACTCACTAGCTTGTGCACAAGTTATATATCTTTCCATACCTATAAGCCCTAGCCTACTTAATTTGATTTATAGCTAATAGGTCATGTCACCACTTTTTACGTGGTGAATTTCTAGCAGCTAAAATTTGGAAACCCACAACTAGTTTATTATAAAATGCAATTTTGGTTAGAATGAATGCTCCATTCTTGCAAACTTAACCAGTGAAGGAGTCCGTAATTATCTCTAAAGTTTCTTCAGCAAAGGAGGGCATTATGTTCTAAGCTTCCTCTTCGATATTACCAAAATATGTAAGTACGATAACCCTAAGCTTGAAGTGATTTTATATTGAAAATGGGTCATTAAAATATACCAAAGTAGCTAATACGTCCGCAGAAGATCAAATATAAGGTAAAACAAAACAATTGAGGAAGAGACATATATAATGCCATGAGGAAGAGACATAAATAATGCCAACCCAAGCATAGATTTCTGAATGCTCTTGCAGGATTCAGCACTAAAAGAAGAAAAAAACCATGACAAATCTTACTTCTCCCTTCAGAATGGAGGCTAGCTTTAACTTTTGCTTCAACAACTGCAAACGGTGTCTCTTTTTGGTCACGGAATCACGTAGCTCTGAGGTTGTTATCCATGCGTTCCAAAGATTTTTCTGGTACAAAGGAAATCTGTAAGCCAATAATATCACTAACACTGCATAACAAGATTCTATTCTTTAGCAGCAAAGTAACTCATTTCAGTATTGCAACCACATTCGCCAAAGTGGCCACTTTTTGGTAGGCAGCATGACAAGTTCAAGCATCTAGAATACTTAAAACACGTCTAAGTAGATATGCAAATTAGGAAGTCAAATATTAGTTTCCTTCGAAACACTAGCAACCATAGAAACTCGGGACTAATTAAACTGTAGAAATTTTGAGCTGACCAACAATATCTGATAAGACTCCACCGCTCCCATTCAACTTAGGCTGTTAAGGGCCTTGGAACTGACCAAATTTGTACATGTGCAAAACCCTTTTTATCAGAACTTAACCAATACAAAATAGTTTAGGAAAGGAAATGGCAAAAACAAAGAACATCGGTACTACAATTAGATAATCTACAAATCCTTTATTTGACAAGAAAATAAGTTTAAGAACAAAAGCCGCTTCTTTAATTTCATGTTTTTCTCTCCCGCTCCACTAAAATTTACGTCAATTTTCAAACTCGATAGCATGAACTCTACAAAGACTAACTTTATATAAAAATGAACCATATGTATCAGGAAAACACATGCTTTGAGATTTTACATGAAAAAGGCATTATAAAACCAAACCAAAGTTTGAAAATGTTCCAGCTCTAGTGATCAAATATATTGTAGCCCCGCCAAAAAAGGGTACAATTTATTCTTCTTCACCATTTTGTTCTACCTATCGCACTTTATTTGGAGAATGTAGGTTATCATGTGCCACAGCCAGAGTGCCATAGCGGTGAAACCTGCCAAGGCCTCTAAAATAGAAGGGTCTAGATGAGGGTTTGAATTTTATCATCATATACTGTTGACGCCTATCAGTACTTAGTTAGCCAACTAAAAAGCAAACGTATCAAGGAAGCTCGGGGAGCCCCTAACCTTGTGTCCATGTCAGACCCTTTGCATATCTCAGCAGGAAACCAAGAGACAACAAAAACATTTGCAGGAAACAAGGTCCAATAAAATAAAGGAAATCATAGAGCAGTAAACAAGCTAGTACAAAGGCAGGCCTCTAAAATAGAAAGGTCTAGATGAGGGTTTGAATTTTATCATCATATACCGTTGGTGCCTATCAGTACTTAGTTAGCCAACTAAAAAGCAAACGTATCAAGGAAGCTTGGGAAACCCCTAATCTTGTGTCCTTGTCAGACCCTTGGCATATCTCAGCAGGAAACCAAAGGGAGAACAAAAACATATGCAGGAAACAAGGTCCAATATAATAAAGGAAATCATAGAGCAGTAAACAAGCTAGTACAAAGGCGATTGTTAATCGAGAATAAAAATAGACTTTATGAAAGTTGTTGGAGAGTCCTAAATGATACTTGGAGCTTTTAGTAGAATAAAGAACTCCAGAAAAACTAAACCACCATAGATAGTTTTGGGCTTACTACTTGAATTGGTAATCCGCCCATGCAAAGATCACAATGATTTTAACCATCCGTTCAGAATTGAAGCAGAAAGATGAAAACCATAATGCAAACCCCAATGTAATGCCATATTGATTAAGTACCGAACAATCAGAGAAGTAAAGCAACATAGGGAACACAGAGTCCTCTAAAAATCAAGGATTTTGGACCAATTTCCTCCATAATGTTCACTGAAACTTTCCACGTGACAATGCAGCATCCTTGCTGGCAAACAAGGCAGAAGCCATCTGCAAAGCTAGCTCTAACTCCAGCTGTCAACTGACAAGTGCATCATGTTCATCTCAAGTACTATGTTGAGCTTTTCCTTAATCCTAAACCCAAAAGGAACATTACCAGATCCTTCTTTTCAATGATATACGACATGATTTCCCGACACACTTCATACATGAGAGCACATTTATTTTATTTCTGTTTGTAGGAAACTGATTCTAATAGTTTTAGCCACCCAACTCAGATTTGTCAGCTTTAGAGCATCTCCAATGGGTTTGGTATCTAGTGTTTTAGTGGTGTGTATTAGGAACTAGCAAATAAAAATGTAGTTAAGATGCTCCAATGCTTGTATTGTTTTGTGTGCCTAGTGTGGCAGTGTGCTAATCTTGATTTGTGCTAGCATGTGTGCCAAGTTTGGCCATGGAGCTACAAAACAATAAGTGGGTTCCATCTCTATAAATTCAATTCCAACTCTAAAACATAAATGCCTACTTATCCTCTTTGAAAACTTAAAGTTGCTTTTTGAATATCCACTGCTTCGTTTTTCCATACATGTGGTTAATCATCAAAAACCTACAATCCATCCCTTCCATCAATGGATACCAATAAAGAGCCTTAGAATCTAACGTGAAAGAATAACACACTCCTAACTAACACATTGGAGTACTCATGTATATAATAACTTGGTAATGTCTTAACACATACTTATGGACACACTTTTGTTATCCTAATACGCATTTTAACAAACAATTTAACACGCAAATATAGAGAGGCCATTGGAGATGCTTAGTGCTTTACTATTATGAATCTTGGATAGTTCTTCATTCTAAAACGTGTGTCTTCATCTAGCAGGGTTCTTTCACATTAAATTCTCACTCTTCTAGAACCAAAATAAGAATTCCAAGCCAGGTTTTGAATTTTCTTTGGGATCTAAACAGGTTAGGATAGAAGCAAGAGTCCGACTATGACAACGATGTTCAACGGTCTTCGACCCTTAATTTCTAAAAAATAGAAGCATAACACAATCTTCTAGGTTCCATTCTTGCTATAATTTGCAGACCACCCTATTAAAGGGTATCGGTTTGCTCTTGGCACCTTCACATAAGCGCCTAAAATTGTATATCTGAATGAACACGTAAACTAACGAGCACAAAAAGAAGATGAGATGCCAATTACTAAAGAACTAATTAATCCTGCAACATTCTTTTATAATTCCACCAGAGTTTCTAGTTATGATTAAGAATGAACCATTAATGAGCAGATGCTATAGGAAAAGATGAAGGCGGATTACACGATCAACATGAAATAAACATTATCCGCAAAGACAACAATATCAATACTGACAATTCAAAATTCAACATTCAGAATCATTGCACAATTCAAAATGACATACCTCTGCACTATTTCTCTGCACCAACAAGGCAGCTTCGGTCCTAGCATTTACAAACCGCCATTGCAAGTGTCGATTGTACAAAAGCCTCAACAAGTGCGCATCCCCAAGGCGATTCTCCCCCACCTTCCCCCTCCGAACATCAACAGCAAAACTGAGAACTGAAGGCGTCTCACCAAAACTATTGCTAATGGTTCCAGAGACTGAACTCCTTACCCTGGACGGACTAGTCATACCCCTTACCGGAGATGGCACCATTGATGTCATAGATTTACTCGGTGATGCAGGCCTAATACCACCTCCCCTAATAGGAGAAGACATCGTCCGTGGAGACGATAATGTGCTCTCACTTGGGAACTTTTTCGATTGACCGAATTTCGGGGGAACCACCATTTTCGCTGGACTGGTTGATGATAAATTTGAACCCGGATCGTTCAACCTCCTCAAACGACTATTCGTCTCTTGCCAAAACCTAGCCGAACCAGCAATCCCACGAGGGCCATTTCGCCCTTTCATACTACCACCACCACCACATTCTTGAACTCCTGAAGTACTACCAGAAGAAACACTATCTCTATCTGAATCAGATGCGGCGAGATCAGAAATCACAGAGGACTGATCATTCATTGAATTCCCATTTGGGGCCTTTTGAATTGCTCTCAAAAGCTCAGCACCACCCAAATCAAGACCTAACCTACCATCAAACGACGCCCTCCTGCTCTCATCAAAAATCATGGATTTCTGCAATGCCCTAACCACATTATTCCCATTCCCAGATCCAATCAGTTTCGTCTTATCCTCCGAACAATCTAAACTCCTAGTCATCGAATTCGGTTGTTGTTGTTGCCGGGTTCTACCCGGCCACCGGTGCTGATCAATCGACTTGGATAAACTCTCCACCTGATCTCCACCACCATCCACCTTCCCTCTCACCGGAGTACTAGACCTAGTGCTAGTACTAACACTCCGCCGCTCAGGCGTGCCCTTTCTCACATTAGTAGCCGGTGGGGCCGCCTTAGTCTTGCTAATCGGAAGCGAAAACGCCTCACCTTGAAACGAAACCGACAAACTCCGAGTGGAAGTAACCAGCAGCCTCGTAGCCGCCGATACTTCACCGGCATTGCTGAGTCTCGACTCGAAACCCGGGGTAAGCGGCCGAGACGGTGTCGGCCGCCTCCGGTCCGCCGACACTGCCCGTTTCGGGGCTGGAATCGGGGTATTCGTCAACGGATTCGAGTTCCTCGACACAAGAGGGGACGGGCAGCGCCTAGTAGGTGTGGAAATGGAAGAAATTGAAGAAGCTGCAGAAGTGGAAGTAGTAGTAGAAGAGGAAGAAGAAGGGGACATGTAACGAGAAGAGACTTGCCTTGATTTGAAAGGAGGTCGCTTGTTATTAGGGTTTTGTTGTTGCTGTTGTGCGTCATTTTGATGGGAATTGATTTTTGGATTTTGTGGATCAGTTGTTGAAGCTGCTGCTCCAGAAACGGCAGCCACCATCATCACGCACGAGGCACACATACACTGAGAAGAATTTGAAGGCCAAACCCAACTCACATTTGTTTTTTTTTTTTCTCTCTCTCTCTAGAAATAGAATCAAAACCCAGAAAATGTTTTTGGATTTGGATAGAGGAAACCTAAAGGAAAGAATGGGAAATCTCAGGGGAAGTCGGAATAGTGTTAATGGGTGTGGGGAGGAGTCTGCATTCTGAAGAAAGGTATAATGTGTGGTGAAATTACAGTGTAGAGAGAGAGAGTGAGGAGTGATTTGCTTTCTCCGGCGAGAATAGTGGCCCCGAGAGAGAGAGAGAGAGAGAGAGAGAGAGAGTTGTTGGGGGTAGGGGTGAGATTTGGAGTTTTCACCGAACTTTGGGGTCGGAAATTAATTTTCTGAAAGTATTTTCTACCATAGCTGAAAAGCTCCCACAGACGACTCCCTTCTTCTTCTTTTTGGAAATTACTGCAATTTCCGGAAAATCTTAAATTAATTAACAAAATAAATAATGTATAAAAGTTGCAAAAATGCTACATGTACAACCGTTTCGATTCCAACCATTTACAACCCACTCATAGTAAATGGTTGAAGCCAAAATAATTGTACATGTAGCAAAAGTTGTACTATTTTTTTTTATTGAAGCAAAAGTTGTACTATGTTTAATAAAAACGTATGAAACTCCATAAATAGGCATTAATATCTTTAAAATTCATATTGAAATACTTATTGAGATATTTGATAAATGACAAACATGAAGGAGGCTTCAATGGGGAGGAAGTTGGTGTACCTAGTGAAAACGAAGAATATGAGTTCTATCGTAGAATACAAAAGTCCGAAGTGATCAATGATAATGAATCCGGGTCGGGACTTAAAACCAGATGGTATTCTCATTTAAATGTGGAAAAGTCTAGGTGATTTTGGGGTGACTTGGTTGACAAAATTATTTAACAAGATTATTATAATTATGAAGATGCCCGACAAATGGAGAAGGAGCACATTAGTACGTATCTATAAGAATAAAGTATTAAATTGATGAGTCATGTGATAAAGTTGTGGAAAGAGCTATTGATCATCGATTGAGGATGGTGACTACGATGTCGGAAAACTAGTGTAGCGGAAATGAGAATGTTGAGGAGGATGTGTAGTAAAACTAGACGAGACATGATTGGAAATGAAATGATTCATGAGAAGATAGGTGTAACACCTATCAGGAGAAGTTGAGAGAAAATATGTTAAGGTGGTTTGAGCATGTCTACCGTAAAACCTGTAGATGCAATAATTAAGATGGAGGATATGATAGCTTTGGACAGTAACATTACGGGAAAGAAATACCTAAATTGACATTATATACAGTTGTGCGCAAATATATGAGTATAATGGGTTTGAGTGAACAAATAGCCATTGATAGAGCTCAATGGAGAAAAAAAAATTCATGTAGCCGACCTCAAGTAATTAGGATATAAGGCTCGGTTTGGTTTGGTTTGATAATCCAATAGCCCAAACTCAATTAAAAATTCTCATTCGATTATTATCCACCAATTTCTTTTTTACTTCCTCAAGTAAATCATTGAAAAGTAAATTTCGTTTGTATCACGCATTGATCAAGTAATAAAGTAAAAATTACTAAAATCGTAAATCAATTTTTAGGTGCAACCTATCGAAATTGTAAATGTGTTTCCTTTTAAAATGGTTTCCCCTAAAATCAAGTCTTAGACACAAGTAAAAATGTTCGCGAATCATTCAACATATTTTCAATAAATTAAACGAGCATATTATCAAGATAAAAAATTTGATGTGTACGAAGGGGGCGTGTACGCAATATGCACAAACGGTGCATCTTGACCGTCCGTGCTTGTTTTCAACGGTCCGGATTTTAAAAAGATTTGTTACATATAAGAATCTTTTTAAAATCCGGACCGTCGATTTCCTGAAATGACGATCCAGATGCGTTCGTGCGCGTACATACATGTAACCGGGTTGTATCAAGATCGACTTATCAACTGAAGTCACCTAGATTACTGGTTAGAAAGATTAGTTCTAGCTAAAAATATTACAGAGTCACAGACTCTAGTAATTTTTTATTTTTTTTTGTCATTCGCCATTCCTAATCTATTACATGGGAGGAGAGGGGAATGAAACTTGATCCCAAAATATAGTGTAGGATATCCAAAAGCTCTACCGCATGAGTTAATCACCACTTGCTTACAAACTCTAGTAAACAAATGCAAAATTCCATCAATCTGTCAAAATAGACAGACTATAAATATATAGTGGTATAAGACAAAATGAAGCATGTAGTGTGAAAAATAGGGTCATGCTATGAGACTGTTTTTTACTGCCAAGGTCAAACAAGTAGAGACTAGACCAATTTTCCAAAAATATTTTTATAAAGATGTGGGGCATCAAACCGATGATATATTGGTAAAAGAGCAGCACTTAATTAGTTTAATCGGACATATTTAAGCTGGATTTTTAATTAAGGACCTGCCTTCTATTATCTTGTTCCTGTAATTCCTAGCTCAGAGACAAAAAAAAAAAAAAAACAAAATCAAAGAGACCCACCAAATCTGAGTCAATAGAGAGGCTCATTCTACATTTTTGTCAGGTATAAACATTTTATTCATAATAATAGTATAATTTTATTACTAATAATCTATAATTATTCCTAGTGTACTAACTTATGTGAGGGTTTTTTTTTTTTTTTTTTGTGTCGTTCGTCATTCCTAATCGATTTACGTGGGGGAGGGGGAATGTGATTCGATCCCGAGATGCAATGTTGAGCATCCACGAGCTCTATCGCATGAGCTAGTCACCACTTGCACTTATGTGAGGTTCAACATGCAACAAATGGCGGCGATAAAAAATAAAAGCATGCAACAAATGGTTTTTTGTTATTTCAGTATGGTACCTTGTGTCATTGAAACATCTTATCAACATTATGAAATTTTGTTCTTCAACTTTGAAAAAATATTAGTAGTATTTGAAATTTAGAAGAACAGAAGCTCTTTTTTTTTTTTTTAAGGAAGCAGAAACATATTGCATTCATAATAAAAAAAAAAATTACAAAAAGAAAACAACAAAACAAAATACAAAAGCAGAAGAAAAAAAAAAACAGTAACAGTAATGGAAAACCCACAAGTCCACTAAAAACTGAATATTGAATGAACTAGATCTGTATTAAGCGAAAGCACCAAGCTCGCCTCTATTGACGCAAGGGACGGATTTGCAATGGGGCAGGGGCGTTACGTGTCCCCACTCAATTTCAATTTTTTTATTATTTAAAGAAGAAGGAAAAACACACGCTATCTTAACATAAAACAAACAAAAGTTTTAACAACTCATTTGGATAGTGAGAAAGGACGAGATAAGAAATGAGAACCCTTTCTCACAAAATCTCACCATTTTTAGTGAGATTGGATGATAAGGGGGCAGAGCCAACTAAATTTTTTATTTAAATACTACTTTTTTCTCATTTTCTCACCAAAGTACTCAATTCAAATGTGTGATTTGACTGTAAATTTTTGTGTGAGTAGAAACGGGTGCCCTACTATGTAGAATTTTTGGATCCGCCCCTGATCGACGCTGTCATCACCGCTACCTTTACTGGACTACCTCCGCCACTGCACCTATACTAATTAGATTGTGAAAATAACCCAGGACACTCCACCGAATTCAAACTCAAGACCTATGCTTTTGCGAGACGCTTATCACGACTTAATTTACTATTTAAGTGACTCTTTAGGGGTAATAATTAAGCAAGTTTAATTCTCTAATTAGACATGGTCAAATTGACTTAGACTACTTACTTACTGGTGAACATCATATGACATACATATACCTGGATGGAAAACAATGCAATCACAACCGTTCGTTTGACAATCAACGGTTCGGATTAAATGAAATTATCCTACATGTAAGATACTTATTTTTTATGTAAAATAATCTGGATCGTTGATTGCCGAATAGACAACTGTGATTGCTCACTACAGAAGTGTAGTGAGGACCCCCCGGAATCCTTCCAACATTACTTCAAGTTCACGGTTATGTCCCCCTTTTCAGCATCAGTCCTTGCGTTTGTGGTATGCATTTGCCTTTTTCGCAATCAAATTAATTAGGTTTAGCTATCTATTTAATTTGGTTATATAGCTCATGTGGTAGAGCTCTTGGATGTCCCACACTGCATCTCGGGATTGAGTCCCACTCTCCCCTCCCCATGTAATACGAATAACGGGAAAAAATAAATTGGTGAAATTTTTCACCAATTTTTTTTACATGCTGCTAGAAAAATGAAGCGATAATTTATTTCAATCTTTAGAGAAAAAAATTAACAAGACAACAAAAGGTTTTCCTTAATTCATTCTTTACACAAAAAAAAATTGTAACTTACTTACCACCGCATCACGAGTGCAATTTTGGACCCTCCATATTATTGGTTGAAATTGTGTTTCACCACTGCAACACTTTTTGGTAAGGACGACATCACTTTTTAGTGGGATGACATCACTTTTTGGTGGGCCTTACGTCATTTCAACTAATATGAGGAGGGTTTTGTTCACCCTCTTTTAAAGAGAGTGAACAAAATTACACCACCACTCCCAAGGGCATAGTGGGATGAAGAAAGCAAGAGTTTAGCTTAATTTTTTTAGACAAAACTTACTTTTCTTATCTTTTTTATCAAATTACTTTTCTTTTGATTTGATCCGAATCCGAAAAATTAAAAAAACATGAACCGAACTTGAAATTTTTTCAGGAAAGCCGTAAATAATCAAAATTTTGTGTATTTTGGAAACAATTTATATTTTTCTTTAATGTCTGATGATAATTTTATACTTTTTAAATTTCTCTAGTCTAGACAAAATTGAAAAGAGAATTGACACAAAACCAACAAACGTTGTAAAAACTTGCACTTTTTAGAGCTTCAAATTCATGTTTTCATGTGACCCCAAATAAGAAAAGAAAAAAAATGTGATTCTTTTTTCAAGTTGTTTTTGCCATATTAATTAATTTCACTTTCAGTGCAACAAGGCATTATCGTATCTCTCTTTCACACACACCAGATCTCAATATTTCAGACATAGATTTAGATAATGACCCTCTCTATCCTCTCATTGATAAAGCCACCTAAATATAGAACAATAAATGAAGAAAATAACACAGCTTCTATTCAGGAAAGTGATTTGATCACCTCAGCACATAATTAAGACATCAATTGTTGAGCTAGAAATTGTACTCCACAAAAGAGTTTTCAAGCAAGAACTCAGAGTTGGTACTTGCTGATGGTGCCAAATAAAATCCAAAGAAAGTTTATGCTTAGGTCATCTATAAAAGGAAATTTTGCAAGCTAAGATATTGGCTCCAATTGCAAACGAACACGGCTGCTCGCAAACAGATCAAAACCCATTTCATTGAGGCTTGGCTCTTCTCTACTAGTTTAGTAATCAAGTTGAACTCGAATTTTAGGCTTGCCTAGTTTAGCCAAGCTTAACACTCTAAAAAGCTCGATTCGTTTATATAGGCTTGGCCGCTCTTCGCAGAAGCTTGTTTAGTAAATGAATTGGGCTCGGCTCGTTTATTGTCGAGATGAGCTCGAGTTCAAATTTTTGACTCGTAAACACAATAAAGTTAAGCTCAGCTCATTTGCACCCTTAGTAAGACATGACTCATATATGTGCATACATGCATACACATCTATTTATACATGTATTTTTTTTTTATTTACCTTTTCTTAGTTATTTCGATAGGATACTCTGTCTCCTTATGCCCCCCTCCATTTTCCTTGCTTTCAACGCATTTTTGTGTTTTTTGTGATTATACTCTGCCATTTTACTGATTTATCTTTTTTATTATTTATTTATTTATTTGTTTATCCCTCTACACAACATATGAGCTGCTCTGCTGGAGTCGGGTTTCGCTAAGATATAAAGCTTGTTCGATTTACCTAGTTATATAAGCAAATCTAAATCGAATTATATCTAACAATATACTACTTAATTTTCGAATCAAATTGAATAATTCATTGGCCGATTTGATCGGCTTGTCTAAAGTTCGTTTCAGATCCACTCAAATATAAATAAATTACAAATTTTTAACATTACTTAAAATTTTGTTACGATTATAGATCATCAAAGTATCATAAATAGCTCTAGCTCTACGCTAACTTCACTCAACTCACCCATGGGCTCCCATAATTAAGAACATCCAAAAGCTAGTGACGGAAATTGGTTTAATTTGGCCGAGCCGCCGAGCGGACATTAGACAACAACTAATAAGAATTTGCCTCCAAAAAGAGGTCGTAATGTCTAATCATAGGAAAGTCGACCGTTTCAAACCTTGTGGCAACGGAATATTTGTCCGGTTGTTAACTTAAGGGCCTCGGAATTAGCCCAAACATCATACTAACTTTGCATTGAAAAAAAACATGAGATTTTGTGCCATACTCAGAATCTACGATCACATAATACATCCAATGTGTGTTCATTGCATGTAGTTCTATTGTCCACAGACATAGCAATTGGAAGGTACCAAATTATTCTCCTTTCTTATTTGGTTTTTTCATATCTTAAGATGTCCAAGTTAGCTTACACGCAGTTCGAGTGATCCATGAAAACCAATCCGATCATATACTGGCCGGGTTCTCCTTTCTTGTTTCCCATTGAAAAGGAAAAATGAAATTTAACGAAAAAGAGTTAACACTTGCTTTACAACACATACAACCTTGTTTTCAATTTCTCATGTACACTGATTAATTTAAGCAATGCAAATGGCTTCTCCAAGTCATCTCTCTCTCGCTCTCTCTCTCTTCCAATGTCCGTATTGAATATGATACCTTTTCCATATTAATTGATACATTCATATTTCAGAAGTTTCCATAATATGGAACCTTTATTTTGACGTATAATCAAATACTTTTTAGATACTCTTGGAAATGTATCTTAATTCTTCATAAAATTAAGATTGTAGCACATTTTACGTTGTATCGGAGTACAGTTTTGTGTAGTATCAGAGAACAGTTTCCCCTGCTGGGTGAGTGTGAATACCTTGATTTAAGTGGGGGGCCGTGGCGGTGTGTTACTGCGCTAGTTTCCTCGGAGGTTTGAGTGCACGGTCAGGTCCAAAGGGTTTGGCTGTAGGGCAGAACATGATATTTTTTTTTTTAATACTAATTACTTCATAATTCATTGAGAGGAAGCTATAAAGCGATGAAAATAGTATCGTCTTTTTTTAGAATACCTAAACAATTAAATAAGTTACCAACAAACAAACTTGTACAAGACGATGCTTTTGCATACGAAGAATACAACAGTACTTTGCCACCATTCTTGTGATTATGTGTATGACTTGTATATTCATATCCCCCCCCCCCCGTATACGCTACATGGGTTGTATATATTGATTTCGTTTAGAGGGTGCACATTTTTTAGATTATTGTACATAGTGGAGTAGTGATTATGATAAAGTACTACTCCCTCCGTCCCTTTTATAATGTGTACATTTCCATTTTGGGCGGCCCCTTAATAAGTGTGTGTTTTGAAAAGTTAGTGGGTATATTTCCTATTTTGCCTTTAAAAGTAGATTCTTTTTTAAAAAGTTAATGAGTATTATACTTTTTGAAAATAGATGTAAAAATTGATGTGAGAGAAAAATAGTTGGAATTCTCAGGTAACACACTTAAAAAGGGACGGAGGGAGTATTAGTTTTTAGTCAATTATTCTTTTGCCCAACGTAACCGCCCATGTCAAGTTATCGATGGTGCATTACCTGATTTAGGAGAGTTGCATTATTGAAATAGTAAAGGTATACATAATCTCAAAAAAGAGGACACCAAAAATACATTCTCCCTTTCTAAATTTTCCTATCTCATACTCCCTCTGTCCATTTTTAAGTGTGTTGCCTCGTAATTTCAACTTATTTTCTCTCACATCAACTTTTACAACTTTTACATCTACTTTACACTACTTACCCTTATCAATATAATAATACCCACTAACTTTTCAAAAAGGAATCTACTTTTAAGGGCAAAATAGAAAATGTACCCACTAACTTTTCAAAACACACACTTATTAAGGAACAACCCAAAATAGAAATGTCTACACTATAAAAGGAACGGAGGGAGTAATAGATAAATGAGCAACCTTTTTTCGAGATTGTGTATACTTTTGCATTCCAATAATGCCCTCACCCAAATCAGATAAAGCAAAACTTATAACTTGGCATGGGTAGTTACATTTGGGCAAAAGTGGTAAAATTGCTCGAGCCAACTACCCCTCCTACAATCCACATATTCACAAAGGACACACGGAGTGTGTGCACTAACTTCTAGTGATAATAAAGACAAGAAGGCACGAATGTATAAGTTTAATTTTGTTATGAAAGGGAGCAAGGAGTTGGGCAAGAGACAACATTGACTTAACTAAGCATGAGTGATTAGTTTTTTGCATGCAGGAAATCTTTATCTAACTAGATTGACTAGGGCTGTCAACGTCCGGTTTGGTGCAACTTGGTATGAATCCGAGGAGTGAACCAAAAGTCTATGGTCCAATGAAAAACAATCCGTGTCCGAATCGTCTATGGTTCCGAAACAATAAAAAAACTCACGGTTCGGTTCATGTTTGTCTATGGATTATTACATTTCACAAAAAAAAAAAAAAAAAAACAGATTCCACATTCCAAATTCAAAGCCCAAATAAAAAAAAGGATTTCCTTATTCCAACACAATAGATTGGCTTTAACAGTACAACACTGCTCACCGAATAATCCATAGACAAGTGACAGAAATATGATCGTATGAGATTCAAATGAAATAAGAAAAATATTATTGCACATAGATAAAGATTAAATGGGCATAGTACCCATTCACATACACAAGATTAGACACTCGTTAAAAACAAACCATTTCATTCATAGAGAAAGGCTTCCAATTAACATAAACAAATAGAAATATAACATCAGATTAAATCAAGTACCACAATATAAAAGAAACCACACAATATAAATGAAACCATTTTGGGTAAATAATTAAGAGTAATATGTTAAATTATGATTCTTATCCCAGTATTATATATCCACGGTTCGGTTTATCCACGGTTTTTTAATAAAAATTCATGGACCGAACCGTGATGCACAGTTTTCTAATTTTTCAATCCGTGTCCGGACCATTAATCCACGGACCCAACTCAAAACCTACGGTCCGATTCGGTTGGGTCCGGATTCGCATTTCACGGGTTTTTTTTTACGAGATTGACTACATAAGAGCACCACTAATGGTGAAACGGCTAATTTGGATAGTTATTGCTACTATAGCAGTGAATAGTACTATAAAACTGCTATTTTATAGCAATGTTGATCCAATACGTACGGTGCGAATGTTATTTTTTCAATTTCTTCACAAATATCAATTTGAATTGTTATTTGTGGATCCCATGATAAGAGAGGTTTAAACAAATGGGCAAGCTTTCGCAAAAAAAAGGAAGAAGAAATGAACGGACCGTCCAAAATAGAATAATCGGCTGTGATTGTTTACTATACACACCTGTAGTGAGCCTGATACAAAGGTAAAGTATCAGACAATGGTTTTTATTTTATATTTTGGATCAGCCAGACAATGGTTTTTATTATTAGCAAATAATGATACATGGTTGGAATTTTTCAAGGCATGTGACTTAAAATACACTCCTTGGTTTGGTTTAAAAGCAACACATCAACTAATTACGCGATGTTTCTAAAATAAATTAGTTAGCTTACTTTCAAAGTGATTGCAACTTTTCCAACTTTTTCCAAAATATAGAATGAATTTTATTTTTTTTCCAAACCTTCCAACTTTGCTTCTCCTTTCAGCTTCAAGGACATCATAAATGACAAGAAAATATATATAAATATATGTATATATATATATATATATATATATATATATATATATATATATTATGCCCCTTAATTGAGAGAATAAAAAATCTAAAAACGGTTGGGCTGTCAATTTTCTAGTCTTAACTTTTCATTTGTTTTAAATCAAAATAGAAACTATGCAAATACTATACTCCGCATAGCCGCCAGGAAGTTCGGTTATTTTAACTTTTCCGTCTCGAGATGCTATTGGTATAAAAAAAAATCAGCACTACTACATACGCACGCGAAAAATATACCCAGAAAGTACCTAAAATTTGAAATTCAAGGGTCCAGATAAGTGAATCTGGACCGTTAAATTTCAAATTATTGGCACATTCTGGGTACCCCTTGCTTTCTGAAAAAAAATTGGTATAATTTTTTTTTTGTCCAAGTACTCCCTTCGTCCCAATTTTTTTGTCCGGTCCGCAAAATGAGGACCTAAAAATAATAAGTCTTTTGAAAGAAAATTTTCTAAATTTTTTCATAAATTAAAAGTACTCGTTGATATCTAGTAACTTGTTTAAAAAAATTGAATTTTTCTTGAAATTTTTTATGTTATTTTTAAGTTCTCATTTTGCGGACCGGACAAAAATTTTGGGACGGAGGAAGTACATCATTTTATCACCCTATTCCATTCCATCATTTATCGTCATTCCACCTTGTGGACATTATATGTTCATCTAAAATTAAGTAAATTTGTATTCCCTCCGTCCCCAAATAAAAGTAGAATATTCCACTATGGATTTTTTCTTCATGTGTTTTGAAAAGTTTATAAATTATTATATATTGCTGTGCAAACTGGTTAGCAAAAAGCATGCCAGAAAAGGAGCCCTTCCCTCTGCTCCCCTAGGACCCCTACTAATGATTCCCTCTAATCTATGTAAGCTTTTTTTTTTTTGAACAGACTGATCTTTGTAAGCTGACTCACTTAGATTTCCTTGAGAAAAGCTTGAGTGCCGAGCGGCTAGGAGTACACGTGGTGCTGAACACATATCTCGATTGTCCAAAACACTTTTGAGTGGTCGAGATATGTGATGGGTACTGTCACGTGGTACCCGTCGGGCACCCAAGTTTTTCGAGGAAATTATGATCACTTAAACTTCTTTTCGAAAAGAATATTAGCCCTTTTCAGGGGAAAAAAAGAGGGCGGAACTTGTACCACGAATTGCCTTCAGTTTCCTCAAAAACCAAATGATCATAAACTACAATAGGTCTACAAGCCAAGTAGCCTCCCAGGATTCTCAAGTTTTGTACATTAATGGTGCAGAGATATCTCTATTTCTAAGTCCACCATGTAAATATGGTAATATGTCATTGTCAAAGATAGCTTTAACATTTAGGCCACTGATTATGCCACGATTGACTTGTATAGTGCCACGACGACCTTGAACAAAGTGACACTATTACCCTCATTCATCCGTCAATCGTGCTTCTCTCTCTCTCTCTCTGCACATCAAAGAAAAAACGCTACCCTAGACAATCCCACAGTCGAATCCGTCGCCTGAACCACTCCATCACACTACCCACTCAACTACCGCCCAACAAATTCGTTTGCGAACAGCCCAGTCATGTACAATTTTGAGCATTAGATGAGAAAATAGTAGGCAGGCCCATGCAAAAATTTGCTCTGTTTCCTATAGTCTGAATACGACCGTCCAAACTATATATAATTAAAAGGCTTCAATCTTACTCGTTGATATGAATATATGGAGAGATTCGTGTCTCATTTGAGGATCAGGTTTGGTGAAGCCGAGATGCGGTGAGTCGAGATTGAGCAGGGAGAAGAAGTGGGTATGTTTACTGGTGAGAGAAAAGGGTCAGAAGTGAAGAGGGACCGAGAAAGCTTTGGAGAGAAACCAATTCTGACTTGCTGCTTTGAGATATCAGGGTAAGATTGTCAGATAATGAACAAGTTCGTGGCACTATAAAATCTAGTCGTGGCATTATCGTTGTCCTAACATGTAGTATTCTCGGTTTTCTTTATCAAATTTAGCAGTTTAGGTACTGTTTATATGGTTTCTAGCTAAGTGATGTCTTGTCCTATGAGGGCCCCTTCTCGTTAACTGAAACCCTCTATCGTTCCAAGTCTTGTGCACTCTACTTATGGAATGAGTTGCTATGTACCCCTTAATTTTTTCCAAAAGGAAAAACCTGAACTGTAAGGCAACAACAGAGACGAGTAGAACCAAATGGCAACCGAGCAAATTCCTCATACAAGAATTCTTGGTCCAGCAATCAACTCAAATTCAACATTAAACTGAAACGAAAAATGATAGTAATTCTAATGTAAAGGTTTGTAGCGAAAGATACATGACAAAACAATAAGAAAAGTTCTTGGATCGGTTAAAAATAAAAACCCAGCATATTCTTGGACAAAACCCTCTTTTCTTGTAGAATCAGCAAAATCCTTTAGCGATACTGCAAAGAGAAGAAGCAGTGACACACTGAATATTCACCACTAAGAAATAAAAATTGACTGAACAGCAGGTAACCGAAATAAACCAGAAATGAACTAGCTACAGTTTGTAAAAATGCAAGATTTCAGCTAAAGGCAAGTTATCAAACCCAAAATAGAAAGCGGGGCAAGAGGGGAACTAAAAAATGTGCACCCGCCTTTACCTTTATGTACTAGTGTTTTTGGGTGTGTGCTATGTACTGTAATGGGGGCTCTAGCGGAGGAGTTCAAAGGTATACCTTAATGAAGCCAATTTCTTTGGCATTGCTGCGGAAGCACTGTCTGCAGCACATCAGCCCGTACTTCCGGATCAAGCCATGAGGGTTCCCACACACGCGACTGCCGAAAGCACAATTTATCAATGAATAATGCATGGCAATCTCAGAATAATGCATGACAATTTCCTATTCATTCCAACCCTACACATTGCAAACATTTTCTAACAATGGAGCCATAAAACAAAGAATAATCCAAGGGTCCATTTGGTTGCTGAGAATCTATGAAAAACAAAGACCGGGAAAAAATAAGGACTTTAAACTCTCTGGGTCAATAGGAGTGGAATTATATTAAGGATTTGACCTTATTATCCAACAAGAATAGGCCAAATTTATATTTGAAAACTAATATATGATTCCGACATTTAATAAGAGAGATTCCCAATCAGTCATTATAAAATATTAGCAATTCAAGGATCCCAGAGAAATGCACCAGTTCTACCTCTAATCTATCTACCACACAGTTTTAAAAGATATCTTCCCTAACCCTACTGTTTTTGTTGGTATTGAACCTCCAATCCCACATCTGGGAAACCCACGTCTATCCAACGAAAGCCTTATATTATCTAAGCCAACTTCTGCACATTTTGGGAAACCAAAACTATTCTAGTTCAACGGAGAGCTCCATTTGGTCAGCAGTGGACCTAAGACATACTAATAGATTCTCTACTTCTCTCACCAACCACACAAAGCACAAAGGAAACTTAGAGGCTCGCGAACTCCATTCACCAAAACAATGTGCATGTATCCATTTACAAGACTTCTCAGTGATACAGAATTTACAGCCACAAGTACGGGAAACAATCTGTATGAATAGTCAATCACCTTCAATTAAACTAGTTCAAACTGAAATGACTCCCATTAGAATAGGAGACAAAGACGTAATGATCCCAAAAATTAAAAACAGATCAATTAAACCTACACAAGTCAAAACTAAGTCCAAATGAGATCAACACAGACGACATTTTGACAACAGAATTATGCAAACTCAAGATCAAATCAAACAAACCTACGCCTATTAACAATCACAGAAACGGCGTGCAAAAACCACCTAGAAAATCAAAACACCACCAACTAATGTCATATCCTTTCGTTTCCAGTCCATTTTCTCAGCAACCGAACAAGGTAAAAGCCAAGGCAAAAGAGAGACACATACACGACGAAGGGAAATAGTCGCATAAATTTGAGAAATTACCCAAAGCTAAGCATAAAAAACGAAGATAACAAAATCACAGTAACGGCGTAGATAACAAAATCACAGTAACGGCGTATAAACCACCTAGAAGATCAAATCCTCAGCAACAAAGTCATTTTCTTTCGTTTTCCGTCCATTTTCTCGGCAGGCAAACAAGGTAATCGAAGGCTAATGAGATCAACTAACACGACGGAAGTGAGAGAGTGGTGTAAATTCCAGATGAAATCAAACAAAGCAACTAGAAAATCAAAAGAGTATCCACAACTTCATTTTCTTTTCGAAACAAGATAAGCGTCAAACGTTAATTACCATGTGCGAGAACCAGGGCCGTAGTTCTTTGGATGCGCGTTCCAGATGTTCGAGTGACCCATCTTTTTCCTCTTTTTTCTGAAGCGATCGAAAAACGAGAAGCTTTCAACCACAGCAGCTGAAGAAGACTGATTGAAAACCCTAATCGCGAAGTAGTGCCGCCTCAGACAAAAGTTGCAATTTATAGGAGTAAGTGATGGTGTGTGAAGCCCTAATTTGCTAATAAGTCGGTTCAGCCCATCTTTAACTGGATGCACACTCATCGGCCCGTGAGTTTGGGTTGGGTTGGTCCGGCCCACTGATTTCCAGAATCTCTGAAGTCCAGTATTATTGATATGGATTTGACCCAAAAGAAATACTTCCCCCGTTCCTAAATAATTACTCCACTTTCTCTCTCTTATCATTTTTCAAATCAAATGAAGTACTTTTGTGCATTATTTTTCCAATTTTTTAGCACCGAATTAAAGTACTCGCCAGTACTTTAATTCAGTGCGAAAAAATTTGAAAAATGATGCATGAAAGTCCTTTATTTTTTTATTTGAAAAATGATACGACATTTCGTAGTGGACTGTAATTTTGGAACGGAAGGCATACTACTACTAATTACTGTATTAAAAAGTACTCCCTTCTTCCTGATTTATTTGCCCCTTGTTCTATTGCAATCGGATAAAAAATTAATAGTAATATCTTTAAATTGGTAAGTAATTATATGTTCAATATGGATCTTGTTTGATGTATCTCAATCAGTTCTATAAGACAACGTTTTTAAAATTACGTAAAAAATTATAAAATACAAGATATAATCATTTGAAAAGTAGCACAAACTTCCAATATGGACTAACAAATCCGAACGGAGGAAGTACAACCATTCCAAATTGTTCAACCTTTTTGGGTAACAGTGCATTTGCACGCTAAAAAATAATGTACTTGTGGTAATTTTTAGTAGAGTTACACCACTTTTTTCTTCACAAATAGTAGATCTTTAAATTAGTGTAAAAAAATTTGGGAAAAAACTCCTGCTAATTTATTACTCCACTAGCTAGTATTTTTTGAGTGAAAAATACACGATTTCCCAATAGGTTGAGTAATTTGAGACACGTCGGCATGTTTTGGACAAATCAGATTTATTTTGTAAATTTATAAAATTGCCACTCTGATCCGTGAGGAGATTGATTCTGTCGAAGAAAAAACGAAGGGGGAGATTGACCGTGCCATTCCTCTTTATATTTACTAACTGCAAGTGAAAATCTGAACCCTTGGGAGAGGAGCAACCAAAGGTCCGTCAATGGCGAACAAAGCTGCGTCGTCGTCGTCTTCTGTTCCTCTGGTGGAAGAAGATGAAGAGGAGTTGGTATACGGGTCGGAATCGGGCTGGGTAGAAGCCCGCACCAACTGCGATCACCTGGCCACCGCTTTGTCTTCGGATCTCACCCATATCCCCACCCCAGATACTCATTGCACCAGGTAAACCCTAACAAGCCCTTGATTCATTATTCATTCGTTTGATAATTGATTACTAATCTGACTTGTGTCGTTTCGATGCATACACTTCTTCATTTGTACATACACACACATACGATTCAGAAAAGTACTCAATTAATTTGAAATGGCCTTAGGGAAGGCACTTGTGAATGGAAGAATTGGTGGTGGTTAAAGTTTTGGATGAAAAGATTAGAGAACCAAAAAAGAAGAATAACATAGGAGAGACATTTTGATTCCATTAAAAAGAATTCTTAAGTTGGATGAACCGCATACGAGTAGATTGATGGGCAGGTCAGGTGAATGATAAACTGTGAATGTGAACAACCAATATGTTTATGAAACTAGCTTATAGGTTGAAGAGAATAACATAACCTCAATGAGAGGGATATTACCGACTCAAACTCTCATTTCATTTAAGTTGGATAGACCTAAGCTTGGCTTTTAATTTCACTTGCCCAAAGTGGATGTCATTATTATTAGTCAATCCACAATTCCATGCATATTACCTTGATCTTTTAATCTATGTAGCCCCGACAAGGAACATGACACTGCGACACTTAAATTTTTAACAAATTTTGGAGGACACGACACGTGGGGGACAGTTTTTAAATACTATTTATGTATTAAATTATATCAACAAAAAAGGCTCAAATTCACAATAAGTAACACCATATATATACCTTAAATTTTATTTATCATCACATCATTCACAAATGTATTCCAACAAAAAGGATTTCATCATCTATGTGTGTTTATATAATCAATAAACTATCATATGTCACGCAAAGATGAGGGACTTTTCTAAGCTTTAACGAGAGTCTTTTAGTTATTTTGTTGACACCCCTGACGTGTCTTGCGAGTGGCCTAATAGAGCATTTTGTACAGTGTCTCCGGATTGTCCAAACCAAAAATGTTGAGGAAAAATAGGGCACTTCGGATTTGAGTGCTGAACACATGTCTGGAGAGTGTCGGTGTACGCGGACTCAATTGAAGCTTTTGTGCTATGTACTCTTTAATGATTGCATTAACCAATAAGACAAAAAAAATCACTGTTTCAAATTTGTTTCATCCTTACTGTCTGATTTACTATATGTCTCTGTTAGCTCATTGGATTCCACATGATAGTGCTGTGCTGATAATTTAATTGAAATTTGTGCTTGCCTTTCCCACCACTGGTAATGGTTATTGCCTTTGTCCATTTGATAAAAACACATTTTTGTAGACTAATTATATTTGAACTCAGATGAAGTTTTGATGTTATTGTGATCTAGTTGTTGATTCACCTATATGAGCTCATTCACTCTCAAATCAGTAATTTGTTATTGGATGAAAGTTGAAAGTTGAAACTTCCAATCTTCAGGGCTATATTGGTTGCCTATGGATTTTGAAGTACAATTGGTTTTAAATGAAGTTTGTTGTTAATGCTACTTTTTATGTAGAACTGTTGCCTTAAAGAACGTTAGTGTGGAAGCTGCTGTTCCGTATTTGTACTAGAAGACTTGGATTGTCATCTTGTTTAGATTTCCTACGCTTGTGTTGAAACAACCGTACATCTTCTTACCTATTCTTCAACTTGCTAAAGGTGCCACCACCCCAATGAGAATTGGCTATGTTTATGCTGTAAGGATGTTCTATGTAGCCGTTTTATCAACAAGCACATGCTTGAGCATTTTCAGGAGACAACTACTCATTGTGTGGCTCTCAGCTACAGGTACTCCTGTAACATTAGGAACAAAGATCGTTCCCCTTAATCTTTTTCATTGATTGGCATATTTATTTAGCTAGTTTGCCCTTTCTTATCTTTCGTTCCTTTTTTTCGAAGCAGTGATCTGTCCGTTTGGTGTTTCTCCTGTGATGCGTATTTGGACGCCCAAGTGATTTTGCCATTGCGTCCTGTTTATGAGACTGCCTACTTGCTGAAATTTGGCGAAGCACCACCAGTGCGGTCAGTTGAAAATGTTTTGCAAGCCTGAGATATTCATGCTGAGAGCTCAGCATCCGGGAAATATGTCGCATGTTATCTCCGTGGTTCGAAACTTTTCATCCTTGTATTCCTTCATAAGTTTTGCCTAAGACTTTATGTGTAGCTTCAGAATCTGCTAATTTCTTGTAAATTATGGCTTTGAAAGTAATTTGGTAGTTCTGCATCTTAGGGTTATATCCCAGGTTTTATTTTTTATTTTTATTTTTTATGAGGAAATGCAACTTATATGGATAAAACCAGGATAATTGATATTCACACCCCCCAAAATTGATACCCACACCCCATTTTTTTTTGTCTTTTAGTGTAATTTTTTCACAAAATTTTCACTAAAAGACAAAAAAAGGGGTGTGGATAACAATTTGGGAGTGTAGAAATCACTCCCCAAAATCGGATACAAAATGTGCAGCCAATAAGCCTAAAAACAACAGATATAACAAAGGATCCTAACAACCCCTTTGGATGGAAAGATTTCATGAGAAAAGAAAAGAGAGAGTTATGGTTTCTAGCCAAATCACTCATTTGGATTGAGTATTTTGGTGAAAATTGGAGAAAAAAGTACAAAAATGAAGTGTGTTGATTGGTTCTTACCCTTTCATTGTGAGATTTGGTGAGAAAAAACAACAAAATAAGAAAAGAAACAAGAAGGCCACAAAATTTTGCACTATTGCCAAAAAAAAAAATGTCTTTCTGAATGCGAAACTCCAAAGCCCTATGTCATTGTACTAATTTTCCACTATTCTGAAAACATAAAAGCCACAAAATTAATTTATCAACTGTGATGGAGGGCATTGATCTAGCACTGATCCGCTCGTGGATGTGGCTGGAGGAAGTTAGGGGAATCACATCAGATGTTGGGGTTCACTGTCCCTTCATCCCATCTCCGTCGCCACTGACTGATGCCACCACCGCTGTTGTTGGAGGACCCATAAATCTGTCGATGGAGACCACTGATCTGCTTGTGGATGTGGCTGGAGGAAGCTAAAGGAGTCACATCAGACACTGGAGTTCATTGTCTCTTCATCCCACCGCAGATGCCACTGTCTGGCGCCACCACCGCTTCTATTGGAGGACCCATAAATCCGTTGTCAACACTAATCGGATCTAAGGGCCAAAAATCTAGAGCTAGTTCATGTGCTATACAATCCCACTGTCTATGAGATTATAGCACCAAGGAGAAAGCAAATTCCTAAATCGCTTTTTGACCAACAAAAATAGGAGATCCACTTCTCAGTGTAAGAAAACCAAACTCTGCATGACTTCATCCAAACTTATAGCTACAAAAACTTACAAAGATAATCAGAAATTTGATGATTCCATCATTGGGTAATTTGCTTAAACCCAAATTTATAGATCACATGCACGCTGCTCACAGTCCAATTTGCCCCACCTTGCATCAACTCGTTCACATGAGAACGCCAAGTTACCTAGGCTGTCAAAACAAGAATAACTACAAATTAGAACTTGCACAGGTTTTCTAATGCAACAAGATTAGGGCTCGAGCTCAAACATCGATCAGCCCTTGAGATTGTATCTAACCACCGCCATCGAAATGGTTAAACACTCGCAGGACAAATGAAGAGCAGCACGAAGTGTAGTGAATTAAGGTGGCCGTGTTTGCCTGAATTTGACCATCAGATTGGGTAATATTCGAGGGGATCACATATCTGGTGTTTGGTTATGAATTTTATGACTCCAATTAAACACCTAGCATATTATTAATCTCAAGAAGAATGAAAAGTTACCATTATTAATACCACTACAACTAATCTAATGGGATTACATATCCTATGAGAATGCGGATTAAAAAAAAATGCTATGAGAATGTATCCCGTCACTATTAGTGCTGCCAAACAAACGGGCACTAAATGGTTACTAACCAATTTAAGAATGTACAACTTATTCGTCAGTTTACCATGTAGAAGTGCTAAAGCCCAAAAGGAGAAATCCAACAAAAGTTAAAACAAAACCATAATCAAGATAATGCACAAAACGATGTCTTTCATAACCACATTTTACATAAACTTTGATCCTTTATATAGTGAATACATTTGATTTCAGACCAATGAGGATTCTTGTCCCCATTGGCATTTGCAAGGTTGAAATTAATCATTGTAGGTGAAGCCATCCAGGAAAATGGCAGCCATCAGATATAATGTAAAGATTGGTATTGTCACATCATGCCAACGTTAATGATCACATTACAGTAGATAGAAGACTCCGATTTCCCATTATAGATCTCACATCATTCACAAATGTATTCCAACAAAAGGATTTCATCATATGTGTGTCTTTATAATCGATAAACTACCATACTTTCTGAGAGGTTTAATTGGGTAATAAATTTGAAAATGGGGCCTTTTCTTTTGTGCTCTCACTGGATTTTGGTGTTGCACTTTTTTTTTTTTGCATTTGTAGAAAATTATGTTAGAAGTTTTATTAGTATATCACCGTTTTTATAAAAAAAATAAAATAATGAGTGCTCTTGGGGCAAAACCACATGGTATTATAACGTTATTCTCTTACATATATTTCTGTGGGATTCAATATTAAAGTACATGAGTTACACCTAAATATATGATGATGAAAGCCGATAAAAAAAAGTGATGGAGAATGGTGTTAGGACACTACGTGGTGATGCCTCAGGACCATTGAATAATTAATTACTCGCAAGCAAGCTTCAATTTATTCAATGAATTTTTGCCTCGAAACTATTACGTGTTCATGGAATTATAATTACTATATTATCATAAATTGTAAGTCAAGTGACTCTTCTTTTAAATTCTTCCTTATTTCTCTTTCTCTTCTTAAATCTATCAAAAACTCTTCTTTGCTCTGTGTTAAAAAAAAATGTAATATAGTTAAGCACCATCAAAGTAGGAAAATATCTTGAAGAAAAATTTAAATTAAATCAAGGCATGTTAGATTCTTAAAGAAGAATTTTTTTTACCTAACAAAAGTACTGGTGATTTTGTATTGTGCCCTCATTGAAACAAATTTTCTGGCTACGCCACTGCCATCCAATACCACGATTCCAATTTTATACAAAGATAAAATATAGTTATTGTCAAGTTGACGATCTATCCATAATCTTGTGTCACAAAGATGAAGGACTTTTCTAGGCGTTGAAAAAGAGTCTTTAGTTGTATTTTTTTAACACCCCCGACGTGTTTTGTGAGTGTCCTATGTCTGGAGCATTTTTTAGAGTGTCTCCGATCCAAACCAAAAACATTGAGAAAAAATAGGGTTGTTCAGATTGTCAGTGTCCGAAAGGTGTCCAACACCGGTATGTGAAGAAAAAACGAGATTGCCTCTGTTGAAGGAAAAACGAGAGGGGAGATTGACCGTACCATGCCTAAGGCAAAATCTAGATTCAGCACCATGACTTTGAAATATTGCACGTTTTCCGAGGAGGAGTTCGACGAGTCAGTTGTTTAAAAAGAGTATACCGGATCACCGATGGTGTTGGTCTGGTGGTGGTCCGGTGAGCATGGTGCTTCACATTATTTCGGGAGATTCGATTTTGAGTTTTGCATGGCAAGGGATTATGAGTGTACACATTTAAGCGCACTTGTACTTAGATGGTACCATGGTAACGGTCTGCTCTTACAGATAGTAACTATGGCTCAAACCAGATATTTCATTAGCGGGTTAGATGCTCCTATGGTCATGCCCAAGAGAAATTAATACGCTGGTTGCCCCCCTCCCCCTGTTGCGGATAAAAGAAAGAAAGAGAGTATACCGAAATTACAGAAATAACCCTTTCCCTCACACCAAGTAATCCTAAACACACTCAGGCGGCACTTTCCCTCCAGAAAAGTTCTTTTCCCTCTCTTTTTTTTTTTTCTCTTACTTTACTCTCTCCTTTTCATTCCCTCCTTCACTTACTTAACTCTCTCAGATTCCATCCCTTCACTTTTCAGACTCCATTGTGTTTGCGGTTGTTTCGTGGATCTTCAACACAATGGGTGTGATCGGTCATTGATTTTCTGCGGGAATGTCTCTCGGAATCAAAACTCAGTTGATAACATAGAATGTCCATTTTGCAAGTGAAAATCGGAACCCTTTGGAGAGGAGCAATCAAAGGTCCGTCAATGGCGAACAAAGCTACGTCTTCGTCGTCTGTTCCTCTGGTGGTAGAAGATGAAAAGGAATTGGTATTCGGGTCGAAGTCGGGCTCGGTCGAAACCCGCACCTACTGCGATCACCTGGCCACCGCTTTGTCTTCGGATCTCACCCATATTCCCACCCCGGATACTCATTGCACCAGGTAAACCTTAATAAACCCCTGATTAATTATTCATTCGTTTGATAATTGATTATCTGACTTGTGTCGTTTCAATGTATACACTTCTTCATTTGTACATTCACAAACAATTCAGATAAGTACTCAATTTATTTGAAATGGCCTTTGGAAGGCACTTGTGAATGGACAATTGCTGGTGGTTAAAGTTTTGGATGAGAAGTGATTAGAGACCCATAAAAGAATAACATAGGAGCGACAAGCCTTGTTCGTTTGCCAGCTTTGTTTGGTTTAAATTTTGTTTTCTAATCATTACCCTATATGTTTATGAAATGTATAGGTTGAAGAGAATAGCATAACCTCAATGAAAGGGATATTACAACTCAAAGTCTCATTTCATTTAAGTTGGATAGACCTAAGCTTGGCTTTTAATTTCACTTGCCCAAAGTGGCTGTCCTTATTATCCTTCAACCCAAATTCCATGCATATTAGCTTGATCTTTGACCTATGTAGCATCGACACGGACACATAATACTGCCGCTCATAAATTTTAAAAATTGGAGGACACGACATAGTGGGGACACTTTTTAAATAGTATAAATAGTATTTATGTATTCAATTACATCAAAAAAAAGAAGAGAGGCTCATATTCAAAATATATGTAACACCATATGTACCTTAAATTTTATATATCTCACATCATTCACAAATGTATTCCAACAAAAAGGATTTCAGCATCTGTGTGTCTTTATAATCGATAAACTATCATATGTGTCACAAAGATAAGGGACTTTTCTAAGCGTTAACAAGAGTCTTTAGCTATTTTTTTTAACACCCCCAACGTGTCTTGCGAGTGTCCTATGTCCGGAGCATTTTTTAGAGTGTCTCTGGTCCAAACCAAAAACATTGAGAAAAAATAGGGCAGTTTGGAGACTGTCGGTGTCCAATACTGGTATGTGGACTCTGGAGAACTGTTTGTGCTCTTTAATGATTGCATTAACCAATGCAACAAAATTTGACAGTGGTTTCAAATTTGTTTTATCCTTACTCTCTGATTTAGTATATGTCTATGTAAACTCATTGGATTCCACATGATAATGCAGTGCTGGTATGTTAATTGAAATTTCTGCCATCTTGCCTTCCCACCACTGGTAATGGTTATTGGCCTTTGTCCATTTGATAAAAACATATTTTTTGAAACACATATGAAGTTTTGATGTTATTGTGATCTAGTTGTTGATTCATCTTTATGAGCTCAGTCACTCTCGAATCAGTAATTTGTTATTGGATGAGAGTTGAAACTTCCAATCTTCAGGGCTAAATTGGTTGCCTATGGATTTTGAAGTACAATTGGTTTTAAACAAAGTTGGTTGTTAATGCTATTTTTTTTGTAGAACTGTTGCCTTAACGACATTAGTGTGGAAGCTGTTGTTCCGTATTTGTACTAGAAAACTTGGACTGTCGTCTTGTTTTAGATTTCCTAGGCTTGCGTTGAAACAACCATACATCTTCTTACCTATTCTTCAACTTGCTAAAGGTGCCACCACCCCAATGAGAATTGGCTATGTTTATGCTGTAAGGATGTTCTATGTAGCCGTTTTATCAACAAGCACATGCTTGACCATTATCAGGAGACAACTACTCATTGTGTGGCTCTCAGCTACAGGTACTCTTGTAACATTAGGAACTAAGATCGTTCCCCCATTAATGTTTGTCCTTGATTGGCATATTTATTTAATTTAACTAGATTGCCCTTTCATATCTTTCATTCCATTTTTTGAAGCAGTGATCTGTCAGTTTGGTGTTACGCCTGTAATGCGTATTTGGACGTCAAGTGATTTTGCCATTGCGTCCTGTTTATGAAACTGCCTACTTGCTGAAATTTGGCAAAGCACCACAAGTGCGGTTAGTTGAATACTGCGATCACTTGACCACCGCTTTGTCTTCGGATCTCACCAATATCCCCACCCCAGATACTCATTGCACCAGGTAAACCCCTGATTAATTATTCATTCGTTTGATAATTGATTACTAATCTGACTTTTGTCATGTCGATCATACACTTCTTCATTTGTATATACACAAACGATCAGAAAATTACTCAATTTATTTGAAATGGCCTTAGGGAGGGAACTTGTGAATGGAAACAATTGGTGGTGGTTAAAGTTTTGGATGAGAAGTGATTAGAGACCCAAAAAATAATAGCATAGGAGCGACAAGCCTTGTTCGTTTGCCAGTTTAGTTTAGTTTTCTAATCATTACCCTATATGCTTATGAAGCATATATATTGAAGAGAATAGCATAACCTCAATGAAAAGGATATTACAACTCAAAGTCTCATTTCATTTAAGTTGGATAGACCTAAGCTTGGCTTTTAATTTCACTTGCGCTTTGTCCATTTGATAAAAACAAATTTTTGGAAACTCAGATGAAGTTTTGATGTTATTGTGATCTAGTTGTTGATTCATCGTTGTGAGCTCATTCACTCTCGAATCAGTAATTTGTTATTGGATGTGAGTTGAAACTTGCAATCTTCATGGCGATATTGGTTGCCTATGGATTTTGAAGTACAATTGGTTTTAAACAAAGTTTGTTGTTAATGCTACTTTTTATGTAGAACTGTTGCCTTAAACGACATTAGTGTGGAAGTTGTTGTTCCGTATTTGTACTAGAAAACTTGGATTGTCGTCTTGTTTTAGATATGCTACGCTTGTGTTGAAACAACCATCCATCTTCTTACCTATTCTTCAACTTGCTAAAGGTGCCACCACCCCAATGAGAATTGGCTATGTTTATGCTGTAAGGATGTTCTATGTAGCCGTTTTATCAACAAGCACATGCTTGAGCATTATCGGGAGACAACTACTCATTGTGTGTCTCTCAGCTACAGGTACTCTTGTAACATTAGGAACTAAGATCGTTCCCCCATTAATGTTTGTCCTTGATTGGCATATTTATTTAATTTAACTAGATTGCCCTTTCATATCTTTCATTCCATTTTTTGAAGCAGTGATCTGTCAGTTTGGTGTTACGCCTGTAATGCGTATTTGGACGCTCAAGTGATTTTGCCATTGCGTCCTGTTTATGAAACTGCCTACTTGCTGAAATTTGGCGAAGCACCACCAGTGCAGTCAGTTCGTAGCAACAGTTCACGTTTCTGGAAGACAAAAGGAAAGGTAGAAGTTTGAACTTGATATAGCTATTGATGTCCGAATAAGCTAATTTTGTTGGTATGATCAATCAGATCCGGGGATCCCGTACTGCACCTCCGCACTATGGGGGTGTAGGGCGGCCCAAAACTACGTCGTTTTTGGTGTGCAACAGGACACCACTTAAGCCCTCAACCCTAACAAAAGCAGGGCTTAATCTCATTACCTCCAGAAACCCAATTGACAGAACCACTAAGATAAAAGAGTTCTCCCTACAGACCAATTTCAACTAGAAAAAGAATGCAATATACAGATTCATAGCCAAACGGAAATAGCCCGTATGCCATACATGGTTCTGAAAGTCGCTAGGTGCTACTCGGGCAGCGAAGGAGCGCCTAGACTGACTTTTCACCGATTACTGGACGCCTAGAGATTAGTCGGTTTTTTAATTTTTTCCAAAAATATTTTCCCCTCCCCAAAGTTCAAGTAGAATAACATAAGTAAGACAAAACATCAAACAAACATCCAAAATAAAAATATCAAGCATTCATCTATCAAAACCAAATGTTTTAATGTTTAGTTTTGCACCATTTAACTATTTTTCAGTCATTGGTTCTTCATCAACGAACATTTTATCAAAGTTAACATTCATTGTTGTGTTGCTTCCTTCTTTTTACTCATAATTTTTATTTTACCGGAGGTTTGTGTTGCTGCGATTTAGGAAGGTTGATTGTTGAGATAACTTAGAAGCCATTACATATATTTTTTGGTAAAGTAATACTTGACAGTTGACACCCTTTACGTTATCTATTACATATTTCAACTCTCAATTAATAAAGTTACTACAGAATATACCTCCCGACTAGTAGTCCCCGCCTAGCCGCCGAGTGACAGCCTACCCAACTAATCCTGCTTAGCGGCCGACAAATAGTCCTGCCGCCTAATGTAAAGCCTAGGACCTGGATGAGGCAGCGGGCCACCGCCTAGACCGATTTTAAGGACACTATTGCCATAAATAACAACTCAGGCCATAGCCCCCCATTCAGGACTTTTATCGAACAAAAGCTGGGCTTAATCTCAATACCTCCAAAAGGACCAAAAATCCAGTCGAAAGAAACACTAAATCATGAGATTTTCAAATACCCAACAACTATATTTAGAGAGAACTGACGATACCTCATTGGGGATCTCTTTTGGTAAGAGAAGAGTGGTCGGGTTCAATGGGTTTGAATTGAAGGATGAAGCGAGAGAAAAGAGAGGCTACCGTCCATTGGAGGGTGGTGATGGGTGATTGGAGACCCAGTGAATTGGGACAAAAGGGTTTGAACTCCATGTGAGATTTCCTCCAAGATTTGAAAGATGGCCTGAAATGGATTGTCGGACATGGGAGTCGAAAGCAAAGGGCGCGGGAAATTTGCAGCGGGTTTGAGAATTGCCTAGAACTTGCAAATAAATAATTGAAAATTAACTTTACTTATTCAAAATTCAACACAAATAAATTTCAAGGAAATTAAAATATGCATGATTTTTTTAGCAATGCTACTAATAGAACTTTAAAACATAATTCCGAGCACAACTACGTTGGAGCCATTCAATGCACATGGGCGCACATGCATTGAGCAGTTCCACGCGCAGATGTATTTTAAAGTTTTGTTCGTAGACTTTTTGATTTTCTTTGGATAATAAAAAATGCAATAAAATTAAGTCTTTACATATTTAATCAACTTATATAGGGGTCCTGCATCATAGAACTACTTGAGTTAACATCCTAGTTTATTTGAAAACATTATATTGACATCCTGACTTTCAAACAATATGTAAAACACCCTTATGGTTTGACCACCTAAATTTGCTTTTAATAAGGGTTATTTACCAGTACACCCCCTCTAAGTTCACATTTTATACCGGACACCCCTACACGAATTTTCGCTACTATGAGACCCCCTATAACTATTAAAATTGTCCCATCCTCCCCTTCCCTCAGCCATTTTCCCCCCTACCATTATATTTTGGCTAAATATATGACCTGATGTACCAATTTTGCCCCCACCCATTTTCCCTCCCATTTGCCCAAACCCTATATCATTTACGTGAAACAGTAAAACCCTAGCAAATCGTCCAACCCTCCTCCCTCTCTCCTCCCTTTGTCGTCCAGCCCTTCCCCTTCTCTCTCAAAACCTAAACTTATCCATACCTCAAAACTTAAGAAAACCCCCCTGTCTTCTCCTACAACAAGTGCAAGCAACCCAGAAGGGTATAAATTTCAATGTGAATGCGGACTGAGGGCTCCACTACGAACCGTCCTAACTGAAGCCAATGTGGGTAGACAATTTCTAGGTTGTGTGAACTAGGGGTGAGCATAGACCCGCCCAACCCGCCGACCCGACCCGACCCGCTCGCTCGCAAAAATACAGGTTCCAGCTATCCATTCAGTCGGTTGCGGGTTAAAGAAGAGGAAATTTCAAAAGTTTCGGTTGGGCTACGGGTTGGCTAAACCAAACCCGACCCGACAACATATTCACATGACAATAAATTTTACCCCTACACGTGTTAACATCTCCTCAGCCCACCTTTTCTTTTAACCCTAATCTCTAACATTTCACTCCACAGCCGCCCCAGACCCTCAACCGATCGTCGCCACCGCACACCCTTACCTCTCGCCTCTCACCGACCAATGGGCTGTTGTCCACCGCCGCCGCCGCCGTCTCTCTCTCTCTCTCTCTCTCTCTCTCTCTCTCTCTCATGGTGTTATATGTAAGTTATCTTATTTCACCATCTATAAATCGAGTTGGTAGAGTGGGGTTTCTGAAATTTCAAAACCCTACTTTTTACTTATCAAGTGTTTATTCTGGGTTTTCATGTGTGATGTGAACTTCCATTCAAATGGGGGCTTCTACGATCTCTGATTTTTTGTCCGATTTACGTGATTCCTGCACTACTGGTTATAGATTTCTTCTGCTCGATCTGAACCCGACACACCCGACCAACCCGACCGCAAATCTGAAATACTTTTGTCGGTCGGTTTTTCTGCTTCAATCGGTTGGTGTCGGGCCCAGAATATTGCAACCCGACTGCTTACGTCCTTTAATTGCATTGTTGAAAAGGTAGCCCGAAGCGCAGGGCTCATGTAGGTAGTAGCATAGTAACCCGGCATAGCCAGAGTCGATTTCCACAAGGACCGAATGAGATCGGCATGAGTTTGATGCGCGGTGAGATTGTGGCGTTAATACGACCAACTCTTTTATAGTGAATTTGTTTGGTGGAATCTCTCTTTACCTCCTAACTTGATTAAAACGAAATTTGACTAGAAAATTAACGAAGACTTGGCTAGGGGTTCAAACTTCCCATGACTTAGCTTATTTCACGTTTCTCAACGAGAGCTCAAATGAGAGTCGATGTACATCGCTCACATTTGGAGTATTTGACAATGAAAATCAAGATTGACATAAGATGGGTTTGGTAATGGAAAACAATCTCATTGAGGAATTTTATCAAACACCTAGAGTGCCATGGTTCTAAGCATTGGGTGTGCCAAGATTTTGTCTACACCCAATCAAAGAAATAAACAACTCTACATTTTGATCATAAAAGAGAGAGAGCTATTCATTCACAAACTCATATTTAGCACAAAATATTGAACAATCATGAAATACTCTAAGCCATGGGGTAGAAATCACCACATGCCAAACCTATTAAACTACTCACACATGATGAAGGAAAGCAATAAGGAAAAACGTGGAGAAATAAAATTCACGACGACAATGGAAATAAACTTGAGATTTATATAGATTTAAGAGAGTACAACTTTAATGAAGAGCAATTACCTTGAAACTAAGTAGAAAAGCCTCAAATCTAGAGAGAAGTGAGAGCAAAAGTGCAAAAAGACTAAAAGGGAGGTAGAGAGAGAAAGTACAAGTCAGAATGACCTAAAATCTGTCTTAAAGTGGTATTTATAGGGCCCCAAGAAAGTACAAAAAATCTATCTTAGATCTACCTGGAGACACTGGGTATTGATACCCCAGATTCTGGGTATTGATACCCAGATGGTTTGAATTTTCCTGGGTTTGCTGAGAAGCCTGGGTATTGATACCCCAGTTTATGGGTATTGATACCATCCTGAGTTTGCTGAGAAGGCTGGGTATTGATACCCAGAGGGTCTGACTTTTCCTTGATTTGCTGAGGAGACTGGGTATTGATACCCTGACCCGGGGTATTGATACCGAAAGGGTCTAACTCTTGGTTGTCTTTTTCGGCATTCTCTTGAACGTTGGTTGATTCGAGCCTTCCTCCAATGACTTGAAAATCTCAATTTGGACTTGGGAAGGATTCATCTCGGCCTTGAATGTACTTGGGTACCTCCGGGTACTTCCGAGGATTCTTGGGAGCTCCCGGATACGTTGTTTGCTCCTTTTATCTAATTTCACCAAAAAACACCCTTGCGCACAATATTAACTAAAAACAAGGATTATACGCATGCAAGTTTGACAAATATGAGAGTAATAGGCACCCACATATGCAATGTTGCGTGCCTATCACCGACCAGTTCGGATCGGGTGCCGGGTCGAGCCCAAACCCGACCCGATCAGACCCGTGCACACCCCTAGTGTGAACTACAAGGTAATCTTTGTTAATCCTCCCTAAGATTTTCATTTTTCTGGTTTCTGGTTTCACATTTAAAGTTCCAGACCTCGTGATTTACTCCACATGCCGTTATTTGTATTCCAATTTGCTTTGAAATTAGCTACTTTTGCTCATTTTTTTCACACATATATGGGTTCCTTTTTGTTTGAATGATGGTTTGGTAGTTTCGTACAAGTGCTGGTTGATCCTAATGTTTGTATGAATAATCTGAAATATATTTGTTTATTATTATTATTATTTTGGTTTTTGGAAGGTAAAGAAAAATCAAGATTTGCAGAAGGTAAATCAATTTCTGCATGAAGAATATGAAGAACAAAGGGAGGAGATGGAACATGGGTTTCGAGTCAAGATGGAAGAATGGAAGAAGAAGGAAGAATGGTTTGTAATGAAGATAAACTTGATGAACCAAAAAATGAATGACATCGAAGATCACTCCACACTCAAGAGAGAAGAGTGGAAGAACAAAGAGGCTTGTTATGCATTGGAGATGGAAGAGGTGGAAGCAAAGAATGTGGGTTTGAAGTTGAAGATGGAAGAGATGGAAGCAAAGAATGTGGATTTGAAATTTAAAATGGAAGAGACGGAAGCAAAGAATGTGGGTTTGAAGTTGAATATGGAAGCAAAGAATGTGGGTTTGAAGTTAAAGATGGAAGAGATAGAAGCAAAGAAAGTGGGTTTGAAGTTGAAGATGAAAGAGATGGAAGCAAAGAATGTGGGTTTGAAGTTGAAGATGGAAAAGATGGAAGCAAGGAATGATGGTTTGGTGAAGAGGAGCAAAACAATGAAGGAGGAAATTGAGTATGCTAACTTAAAGGTGAAGTTGTTGATTGCAATGGTGGTGGCCTTAGTTGACATAGGGATTGTGTTTTTTGGTGGTCAAGGAATGTGGAAAAACAATATATTGGCGTTACCTTGAAATGTAGGGTTTATGTGTTATGTACTTTTGTGGGTTTGAGGGATTACAAAGACAAGTTGGTATCTTTTGGGTATGGGGATCTTTTTGTATAATTTCTTTTAACTATGGTATTTGTGACTCTACTCTAGTATTTCTATTATAGGCAATTGGTGGCATGTATTAGAGGTATCCATACTGCCTCTTATTCTTAATTCTTGCTTCGAGTAGCACTCATTGAGTTGGGTTTGTGATTGTGTTTGATTTAACTATACTACTTTAGTATTTGTATTGAGGAAGTCACAGGTTTTGCACTTGATGTTGCTGCCTTTGGGTCTTGCTGCCACTGGGTCTTGCTGCCATTGGGTTTTGCACAAGACATTGGGTGTTGCTGCCTTTAGTTGAAATTTTGTTAGCACCCAATGTCTAACATGACATGTTTATCAGGAACAAGAAAAACATTATATGGCTTGGCATATTAAAGCTTCATTCTAGTTTTTGTACCTATTTGAATCAGGTTAACTATTAACCAAAAAAAAATAAAAAATCAACAGGGTTTCCTTGCTTTATGGACTAGCTTGATGTATTGCGTCACAAACTAACAATTGCATCAACCACAAACAACCAGTGCAACACCCAAAACAATACTAGCTAACATAATTTGGGATTAAATAGCAGACAACAGAAATGACCATTACAAGGATTTAGCGGTCATAACTTCATTGCTATTTACATGTAGTGAATGACCATTTACAGCAGATTACAAGTAGCAGAAATGCAACACCTTCAGAAACGACCATTTACATGTAGCAGTCATAACTTCACTCGCAATTACAAGTAGCAGTCATAACTTCATTGCCAATCATGGCATTACCAGTACCAACTATTACCAAATAGTCCCACAAAACAAGGATGTACATGTCGCTTTTTCCCCCAGCAAACTCAGGATTTACATCTCACTTTTTTCCCCACAAAACAAGGTATTAAATGTAACTTTTAACCATTACACATAAGAAACCCTAATTCATAGTGCCTTCATAATTTCAGCAGGACACAACAGTATTACTATGAAATTTGGATTATCTATTGAGTTGATCCTTGCGGGGGGGATCCACTAGTGGCTTGAGATGAGAACACACCATCTCCAACTCTTGCTATCTTCCACTCTAGTTCTGATCCACTAGTTAATGAACTACGCTATTTCACTTGTATCCCATTCCTGGTCATGCTCACTTGATGCTAATTACCACCTCCACCCATTCTCCTCCTTCCTCTCGTCCCTCTTCTCCTCCCTCCTTTAGCCACTGTACTTCCATTAGCAACTATCTTCTTTCCTCATGCCATTGCACTTTCAGTAGCCACTGCATTCTCTCTTGTTGCCACTGCCCTCTTTCCACTAGCCACTGCTTGCCCTTCATAGCCAATTCCCTCCCTCCTCTAGTCAATGCCTTCCCTCCTCTAGCGATTGAACTTCCACCTCTAACCACTGCTCTTACTCCTCTAGCCACTGCACTACCACAAGGATTTACCCTTGGACTTGTTGCCTTATCTCTGTCAAATGAATTGGCCCTCATTGGCTGTAATAGTTTCAACAACAACAACAATAACATGACCCATTTAGTCCCCAATCATTGGGGGCATGGGCGGGGAAGATTGAGAACAGACCTAACCTTTAGCAATATGCACAAAGTGGTTGCGCTCAGAATACCACTGAAACAGTGGCCCCCCTAAACCTCCAAGAACCGAGGAGCTATAGGGACGTTTTGTTGCAAAACCATGCCCCTAAATCAAAGCCAAAAGGCATTAGGGAGGGCAGGCCTAGAGACCCAATCAATTTCTGTATTCATTACCATGCTTCCTTCATTCATGGTCCAGAGATCTCACTAATGAGCACAGAGTTACAAAAGTAATTAAAAAATACAACAAATTGGCATACCAAAGTTACAAAAGTTAAAAAAATAACAACTAACCTGTAATGAATGTCCCTCCTCAAACTCAAATGTTACAATAGCTGTGCAAGTTCCAGCATTGTGACCAATGTTTTTGCATTTGTTGCAATTCATATTTTGAGGCTGCTTCCTAATCCAACCCCTCTTCTTTGGATTTGGATTGTTAGTCTCATCTTCACATTTCCTCCTTGACTTTTTAGGTCTACCTGACTTCATCCTGTACGGTGGAGGCATTATGTTATCATATTCAGTTTGGACCCACGTGAATTTATTGGGACTGGGTTAATCAGATAGGCACAAGAACTTTTAAATGTCTCTGTAAGGTAGTAATGGGAAATGTAATCCTCACGTTCGACCCTATCCTTGATCATTGCTGCACAAGCATGCGTACAAGGTATACCTGAGACATCCCATTTTCTACAACTGCATGTCTTCATCCCAAGGTCCACAATAAATGACTTGTAAGGGTTGGTTAGTTCAAATTTATGTGGGGAATTTACCCAAAAAAAAATTCTGTGGGGAAGAGTAAATGACAGAGAACTCCCCAGCATACTCCTTAATTACCTCTAACTTCTTGCAAATGATAGGGCATATCTTGGTTTTAAACTTGGCACGGAATTTGGTTCTCTCTACATACCTCTGCATGATATACCTTATGAGACCTTCCATCATGGTAAGAATTGGTTCGTCCCTCACCTCTTTAATGGCATTGTTGAAACACTCACTCAAGTTGTTGACCATTCTGTTGGTTTTGGCCCTTGGACTGTATTGACATCTAGCCCAAATTGAATTGGCTCCCTCAATAACCAGTCATGTGCCTCGCTCAGTAGAGGTTTCTTTAACAAATTCATAAATGTATAAACAAGGCATAACGAAGAGGATGAATGACACATTTCAATATTCACAAATAAACTTCAAGGCACAACACCTTATCTTAACTACTAGATTAATTGTTCCTCACATGACCTACTCATACCCACGCGACAAGAACTTTTGACTATCAACTATTGCACTCCCATCACTCCGCGTGACTCTTCTTATTATTTACCACTAAACAATACTCCGTACTTTTCCTCGAAAATCAAACAACAGGGTCCAACGACCCTCACAAACACCATAAAGTTCATATTAACACACTAACCATTTTTCTTCCTTTATTCCCAATCATTCCGTCAATCATGATATTCAATAACCAACATCAACAGAATTTGGATCCCTTAACCGAGTTTCATGGGCCTCGTTTACCCCTGCCGAGATGCACGGGCCTCGATACCTCTGCCCTGGGACACACCAAACGATGGCTCTAGTAATCACAACATCATTACCAATCATTTTTTCTCAAAACATTTAGGTGTCCTCTTTCAAGTTCGTCGAACATGTCCATTAACTCACACCCATTTATATTATACGTTCGACAAATGTTTATATATAGCGGTAAGTGAATGCTCACCCCCTGCTGTTTTTAGGTACAATTGAGGACCATAAATTGGGATGTTTGAAGTGCATGACATGAAGAGCATATGCATCATTTGTAAAACTTGTCTTTTGAAATTAAACATGTAAATTCCAAACTTTTTTTTCTTTGAAGTCTCGAAAGAATGTAATAACTTCTGTACTTTAAACATATTTTTTTATGGAATACGGATACTAATGTAGATCATGGATTATTGTGGTACTTTGCGGAGGAAATGATTATCTATTTTTCGTTGAAATTTAGGGCGTGACAAAAAAAACATAGAGTCGTGTGAGAGCTGGGAGCCTGGGAGAATCTGAGCAAGTGTGGTGAGGCTGAGAGAGAACCAGAGGGAGTCGAGCTTAGAGGGTTAACTAATCCAGAGAATTTTTCGTAATATTATTTCGTACGATTCCATAATAGTTAATTTTACATATCTCAATTCGTGTGCGAGTGTGTTTGGTTTTGCTACTCGGTGCACAAAATTGGGCTACAACTAACTCGAGCCCCTCATTAATTTACAGAATGAACTAAAATTATGTTTGAACTTGGCCCGTTTATCATAGGAACCGAGTCAAGCCTCAAGTTGCTCGGTTGATTTTGTTGCAGTATTGTCATATCTAATAATCACCTGTAGTCAGACTCGAATATAATCATTCTTCCGTATCCCGAACTTATAACGAAAAAATATCAGTGCCGAGTAGGCACCAGCTGACACTGCCATGTGATGCCCGTTGGCTCATCCGGGCCATCCATCCATATTTTGAACGACTAAAATCTATAAGGGTAATAGATCTGGGCTGGACCGGGCTGCTCGGCACTGAAAAATTTCTCACTTATAACACATCGGTAGGACCCCAACAATGCTAGATCGATAATCCCCATAGCCAAGTTTGTCCTATTCTCTTGAATAACACCAAGTCACCAACACAAAGGCATTCAAATATTCAATCCAAAAAAGCAAACAATTTAAATTGCCACGTACCATGATTTAAGCCCTCCATAATAATATTCCACAACTTTATACCTACGCGTTGCCCGCGCGTTACAATTATTATTATAATGTACACCTGAAATTATGAAAGTTAGTTAAATCCCAGAAATAGAATAGTGGGTATCTATAGCTCAGACCACAGATTTTTGGAACCACGATTCTCAAAAGGGAAAGGTTTTGAAATTTCACCTTTTTCTTTTGAAGATTCTTTAATGTACTTTAAATTTTGATAAAAACAACCTTCACCAGATATTGAAAAAGAGAATTTATTCTTCGCTTAATTAGTACAATTTTTTTTTTTTGTCATTCGATATATATCAGTGGTAGGTTGGCGGGGGAGTTAATGAGTTAGTGCAGAGGGGGTCTAGAAACTATCCATAGCCCTAAACCCTAAACGCCTCTGCCGAGGCTCGAACCCTAATCTCGCTTGTGGAAAAATCGGAAAATAACTGCTAGGCTACAAGCCCTTGGTTCATAAATAATTACTCCGTACTATTTGATCGGTATAAAAAGAGGTCCAACCCTTAGTCTTAGATAGCAACCAACAGCAGCCACCATTTGAAGCGCCATGGAGAGAATTGGGTTCAACAAAACAAGGATGTCAATGCTAATTAGGTAACTTATTATTATTGTCATCCAAAATTTATTCGTAATGATTTCTATTGACTTTTGGTATTTATTTTCGCATATTTTTAACGAGATAAATTTGTTATTTCTACTCACAGAATATGATATGAGCATTGCAGTACTCCAAAGGCAAGCCAAAAAATGGGCAGCCACGAATTGTCGCAAGGGCAAAACACAAACCTTATCGAAAAAGAACAATATCACAAATCGGAGAGGCTAGGCAATATACAAAATTGTTCTAGCTCGTGCTCGCATAACATGTTCAAACAATATGTTTGATCATATAAAACAAACAAATATGCAGTTGATTTGATTTCATACAGAAAAGAGTTGTCAATTTTTTTTTTCATCGGAAAAATAAAGTTGTCATTTTTAGAGTCTGTTTGGAAGTTGAGGAAAGAAAGAGAAAATATTTAAGAAGTAAGAGGTAGAGAAAGTTGTGCGACACGCTGCTTATCTCTTTCCACTATCAACCAAATAGAGAAAGGAAATTTTAAAAAAAAATTATTTCTTTCTTTTTTTTTTCCTTTCTACAAGTATTACTGTAGTTCTGAGGGGCTTTTCTCTCTCTTTTTGATTTCTCAAGTGTAATCATCAGATGCAAGTGGTGGCTAGCTCATGCGGTAGAGCTCTTGGATGCCTTACACTGGATCCTGGGATCGAGTCTCATTCCCCCCCTCCCCCATGTACTCTAATAGATTAGAAATGACAAAGGACAAAAAAAATATAATCATCGGATCTAGCTGGGCCGGCCCAGTTTACGAAGTTGTTACCCAAGCTCACCCGCAGGCCAGGCCTAGTGGGTGTTTCCTTTTTTTGGTGGGCTAGGCGGGCTGACTTTGTCTCAAAAGTTGAAGCCCTATGGGCAGGCTGGTGGGCCAAGAGTTGGACGGGTGGGCTAAGCTTTTTCAAAGGGCTTTTTCCCTTTCTAATCAAAATTCAAATGGATGTGCAAGTGTGAATGATCAAAATGGAAAAGAAAAAAGAAAAAAACCATGGTTGGACGTAGATAAATGATTTTGAACCAGCGAAGTCTCCTTTATACGACCAATTAAGTACCAGTGTTCCAAAACAGTAAATTAATTTAATTATTATTAATACTAATTTTTGGGTGATAAAAAAAGAACTTTTTTTTTTTTTTCATCGAAATAACTTTGTTATTTCTTGTTTTGTTTAAGCCACAACAACAATAACAAAATCGAACAAAACTACACACTTGCATAGTGTTGTAACTACTCAAAATAACAATATTGCGGCATGCCCATCAAGTAAGTCACACGACTTTCTAATAAATACTCTCTCTGCCCACTTTAATAGTCACTCATTGAAAATGCGTGATTCAATATATAGAGATAACAAAACGATGTACTTACATAAAATAATTTTCCACGAGAATAAAATAATCTTATTATACGAGTATAAGATAGCAAAAATAAAATAATTTTTCGCTAGAATAATATTTCCTAAATGGAGAGTATGAACATTTATTACATATTTCGTGAGCTAGATAGCAGTTGGCAGACTGAGTAATTGGGGGGACTTGCGGTCTGGGCTTCAATCTCTAAGCCCAAGCCCACTTACATGACGGACTTGGGCCAAGCAAGCTTTGTGCGGGTTTTGAAGCCCGTGGGCCGAATGACGATTAATAACTCATTCCATAAGTGGATCCAAGCATATTATTTGAGCAAGTTGATTAGATACTCCGTAAATATTACTTCTAGTACTTTTCCACAGTTTTTTTTGTTAGGATGTTAGTGTTACCACGGGACTAGAGCGCTCATTCATGAGAGATTGAACTCAGGACATCTCCTTTAGAAGGACTCGAGCTTTGCAAGACTAGTTTTATAACCAAGGACATGCTCGATTTAACTCGATCTATCTTTTCTTTTAACTCCGACCTTATTCAATGGTATCATATCTTTCTTCTTTTCATCGTGAAATAATAGAAATGACCATAACGTTGGTAACAGGGAGGAGTTTAGTACATGCAGGAGACTGAAGCAAGTTGAACGATGCATGAGCAAGCTTGCCAAGAAAGATCTAACGACAGATAAACATAAGGAGTACTTGATCAAGGGTGAGAAGAGAGGTGGTCAATCGAGTTGGATCCCGCATCCCAAGACTGGAATATACTTCCCGGCGGGCCATGAATGGGTCATGGACGATGTTCCAGATGGCGCAGCCTCATTTGTTGACAGTTATTGGCTAAGGAACATTGATGGAGTGGAGAAACCAGAAGATGATGCTTGTTTCCGTAGAAGTGTCTGAGTCTTCTGAAAATATAATGTATAATTCTATATATGAGCCTCACAGGTAGTTATGCCTTAAAATGTCGAGGTCTTAACGTTCGTGTGGTTTTCCCCTTCACTTAACTTCGTGTTTGGTAATAAGAGGCGCGGCCCTAGCACATGGCCATTCAAGTTATTATCTAGGAGTGTACGACCTCAATTTGGTGAATGTCTCATTGTCTAGGAGCCCACGAATTAATAACAAGGCATTAAAAAAATATCTTAATTAATTCTACTAGATCTATATATTAATCAACATTCTATACACGAACTCTCATACATGTGGAATCGCTAGTGCGATAGACGGAAAAAAAAAAAAAGACGACTTCAGCGATGTTCGCAATGAATTTTTCATATTTTGAGTCAAACAAGGATAAACCGAGGCATTAATACACCAATATCTTTTTTAGAGAAAGGGCATGCACGAGTTTTTTTGTTTTTTGTTTTTTGTTTATTTTTGAACTTATGTTCTTATATCGTCTTTGTCATTGGGATGTGTGGATTTTCTGTCGTAGTCGTTGATTCAAAGAAAAATTGTTCAATTCAACAGGGTTTTGTTTAGAAGGATTTAGCTGTGTTGCTATCAAATTGAGTTTCTGGAGAAAATAAATCTAGCAACGCTATTTGAATTCTTTTTCTTTTAAGAAGTTGGTCATCATTCATAAACTAAACAAACGAAAAATAAAAAGTAATTAGTGTTAGGTTATCAGAAAGATTAGGTTAGCATAATCTAATTAAAACATGAAATTAATATTAAACATTGCTAAGTTCTTATTAATATAATATTTTATTCAAAAAACTATCGGGTGAAAACCTATGTACGTCGTTACATATTTAGACCATAGGCAATAGACATGGATCACTGTTGTTAAAAGAGGAAGTAGAAAACAATAATGATAACCAATAAAAAATTTCTCTCTTTCTTTTGATGGAGTAATTTTTATTGTTATGAGTTTGGGCATTAATTTTTATCATTCTAAACTTTATAGTTAATTTGTTCGTCTACTACTTTGTAAGTCGTACTTCTATTGTAACAACCCATGTTTTAATTTTAAAAATAGAGTTGTTTTCATAGTTTTCTTTAAAAAAAAAAAGAAGGAAGAAAGAAAGAAAGAGATAGATAATAGATAGTGGAGTATATTTTAGTCAAAAGAAAAATATCGGCAGAGAATTTTGTGGGCAAATCAATCAGTGCAATAATTTTTGGAAGGTACTCCGTAGACATACAACGTTTAATGTCTTGAGATGGCGAGGTGTAGTGTATTAGACACTTGGGTGCTTGGCAATTGCATTTCCATTCAAATTCTATTCTACTAGAATTTGAGGTCTTAGATCACCAATCAGTTTAAGTCCGATCAGCCTAGTGTTTAAAGGCGATGTTCTTGGTGATGTTATGCATGTATTCAATCGCCACGATTGTAATTTAAGGTATCAGAAGTATACAAATTTTCTAAATCTCCGGAGTATTACGTTAATAAAAAAGGTGAATGTAATTTTGTTCCGATTGATGTCATTAGAGCATCTCCACTGGTGGGAGAGCGCTTTTGACCTTGACGAGTTTAAATAACCCCCATCAACTAGACTCACTTGCAAGTTCACCACATCTTCGTTTCATGTGGGTAATAAGCAAGTTTATATTAAGTTCATGTTACCTTCAAGTTTGTATAAATCAACTTAACCAGAAATTAAACAATTATTTGTACTAATCTCATGTCAAATTACTTGAGTCCAACTCAAATTCATCTCTTTTAATCTATGTGCAATCGACGATATCACTTCGTGACCATATCAAAGAGTAAGTTGGCCAAACCTGCTAACCGAGCTGAATTTGAGTTGTGTCAATAGTACTAGTATTTCACAACGAAAGTTTTCACTCCTAGTCCGAAGTTAGGTTAATAAAAAAGGTAGAGTGTAATTTTGTTTCGATTGGTGTCATTAGTGGTATAATAACAAACTAAAAGGGTTTGTAATTTTGTAGTTGTTAACAACCTTTTACGCGGAGTGCACAGTCAAGTCGTTCAGTCATCTTCCTTCTACGCGGTATTCCCCCGTCTCTTTCTCCTCCTCATCCCCTTTTACCCACCAACACTCGCTTTCTCTCTCTTTCTCTCTCTCTCTCTCTCTCTCTCATCACATACATACACATTTTCACCTCTCTCTGTCTCTCTCAACCTCTGCGATTACCCAATACATACAGACGAAGAGGGAAAGAAGAATCAAAATATGTTGCGATCGTTTTACAGGCCGATAGAGAGATGTCTAGGGCAAAGGAACGGTGACGGACTTTTATGGGACATGGACTTGAAGCCTCACGCCTCCGGTGACTTCTCGATCGCCGTCGTTCAGGCCAATTCAAGCCTCGAAGATCAAAGTCAAGTCTTCACCTCGCCTTCGGCCACATACGTCGGCGTCTACGACGGCCACGGCGGACCTGAAGCCTCTCGCTTCGTTAACAGACATCTATTCCCTTTTCTCCACAGTAATCTCTCTCTCTCTCTAAACCCTAATATATCCCTCTCGGAATAGCCATTGTTTGACTTTCCATCGGTGTGTTTGATTCTGTTCTTTCTTTGATTGTATATTTGTATACATGAGACCTAAAATGATTTAAAAAATTGAAATTTTCGAGAAAATTTACATGTTTAGGAATTTTTTTTACTCAGGGAATTTGCAGGGCCAGTCGTATAAAATTATTCTGGATTAAGCTGAGAAACTGTTCTAATATGTCTCCGCGGCTGAATTTGATCAGAGAAGTGTAATTTCCACATGCTCAATTCTGTCATTATTGGACTCGGATTTTCTTTCCAACTCTCAAGTAGTGCAAAACTTTGCCCATCTATCATGTTCGGTTTGCTGGAATGATTGTAGATAGACATTAGCCTCCCAATGGAATGAGCATTCCACTAAATTGGTGGATGATGGTTCCATTTGAATTGTAAATTTTATCATTTTCACGTCAGAATGAATTTTCAAAGCGATCATTCCATATGTGCATTCTATCATTTAAATTTGGAATATAAATTGTGACCTTTCCATTCCAGCTTGATTCCAGTCAACCAAAACACGTAGCGTTGGACGTTACTCAATTTGTGTGTGTGCAACAGGGTATTTTGCATCTCGTTAATGATCATTTTGCAATTTCTGCAGAATTTATGGCAGAGCATGGGGGACTATCAGTGGATGTGATTAAAAAGGCATTTAGTGCCACAGAGGAGGAGTTTCTTCATTTGGTGAAGCGATCTTTACCAGTCCAGCCGCATATTGCTTCAGTTGGGTCATGTTGTCTAGTCGGTGCCATTTCACATGATGCATTATACCTGGCGAATCTCGGAGATTCCAGAGCAGTTCTTGGTCGGACTGTTTCCCAAGGGCAGAAGAGAAAAGTGGTGGCAGAACGTTTGTCCAAGGATCACAACGTTTCTTGCGAGGAGGTGAGGAAGGAGGTCAAGGCTCTTCATCCTGATGATTCTACTGTGGTACTAAATTGTCGTGGAGTTTGGAGAATCAAGGGCATAATTCAGGTACCTGGAACTGCTTGTCTGCTTCATAATTTATGATGTTGGTTATTGATTAGAGTAACTATTGTTTGCTTAAATTTTATTTTGTTTTCAAGAAATTTTCAGTGGAATCATGTCTCAACTGGAGTGTTCTTTTATTGACGGTGTATGAACATTAAAGCTTGGTTATTGCTCTGGGACACGTTGTCATCCATCATGATTCTCGTCTTTTATGTAGATTTGGTGCATCTTTTTGGCCACTTTGTGAAATTTTGGTCATTACTGCATATTAACTGTCTTAGAGTAGTTTGTTTGTATTTTTTTTTCCTATCTTGTTGCCTAAGTAGCACAGACACGGATACGGACACAGACACGACAATTTTTAAAAAATGGACACGGACACGGCGGGGGACACGGCAATACATCTGCCGTGTCTGACACCTTCAATACGTCGACCTCTAGGAGTGTCGGTGCTTCATAGCTTGTTGTCAGTCCATTGTTGTTGTATTGTCTTATCATACTCGGCCATGCTAAATGTTCTTCCAAGTCATGCATGTCATGTGGGATTTCAGGCAAAAGTAGGTGTTTCTGTTAATATCTTCTCTGTTGTTGAACCATCAAATGCTAAAAAATTTCCACTAATCATCGACACAATAGATGCATCAGTCAACAAGGGAATATAAGGATTTTGTAAAATGTTATTCTGAAGTGCTAGTGGTTTGCCGACAGTAGACGCTACTAAGCGAGGGCATTTGTGGTGAACACTGGATGGTTGTCAGAATCGCACGATTCCCTATTAAATTGGCGATTCACTAAAAAACGGTACGAATCTATAGGTGAATCGAAGCTTATTATATAAATTAGGTGGTGAATCATACAATTCATGGTTCGATTCGTTTCAATTCACAGTTCATGCAAAAACAATACAAATCTATAGGTGAATCAAGGTTTGATCACAATTGTTGCATTTGACAATATTAAACCACTTTTGTTTTGTTTGAATTTTTCTTATAGAAGAGCAATAATATAAGATCATATATACTTTTAAGGAACGAAAAACCTTATTCCCATGCAAAATTTGTTAGTAATAATTTGTTGATCGTTATTTATTTTGAACAGAGCCTCGGACCAACCTACATAATGTTGCAAAATAAGCAAGTTTCGTACCTATTAGGCTACAAACTTTTAGTGCGTCTAGGCTAAGCTTTCAATTTATAATGGACCTATAACATCTACATGTGCATATCCATTTTATTATGGTATTTGTTTTCTTATTATGTACAAGTGTCTTTCCTATTAGACAATGAACTCAAATATTGATTTAAGCTTAAATTATTTTGTTTCACTATGTATCTTTATTACAATTCACGATTCGGTAAAGGGTCAATCCGATTCTCGATTCGTTTCGTGATTTGACAACCTTAGTGAGCAGCTGAAAGTTCACAGTTTGCCCTCCCCTTGCAATGCTAGTTCCCTCTTGTTTGCCCTTTCCCATGGTGCATCGTCCTTATTAGATTGTTAACTACCAACTTGTCTAAAAGCTTAAGCTGTTAGAGAGAGGGGCAACTTAATTGTTTATATTCTCAACGCACCCTCTCATGTGTAACCAACCTCTCCTCTATAAGCAGGCTAAAGACATGTAAATTAATCACTAGGTAGACGGTGAGGTTTGAATACAAGACCTATTGCGTGAATCTGAATCAACTGCTGCGAGTACCCTTCTATCATAAGCAAATCCAAACCCAACAACTTAGCAAGTTTAAGGAGTTCTTACATGCCATGGCCAATCAGCTCAACTTGGTTCGAATCTCGCTGTAATTTCTCGAATATTGTTGAATAGGGTTGAAGTTTATTTGGTTGTCGAGCAAACATCAATGCTGCTGTCATAAAAGAAAAAGGGTAGATATAAAGGTCATGAAATGCATTGATAGATTGATATTAATTGAGAGAAATGGAGAGGACAAGTATAAACTTAGACTCAGTTATGGCCGTTATGTTTTGTAGCCAATGTTTAGGGTTTCGAAATGGTCAAATCAGGACTTGAACAAGCTTATAAGTTGTAAGAGACTCGGAATACGCAGACATGATTGAATTGACTACGGCTAGCTAATTGGTTTTGAGTTGGATGCTTTACATGGTATCAAAGCAAGGCTTTCGAAGGGTTTTGGAGAAGACTCTCTTGGTTATTGCCCCGTTGTTTGTGCCATAAGTGCACCATGTTTCGTTATGATCCCAATGTTGTGGATCCGTTTTTTAACTCTTCGCGTGTGGGTCAGGGTTCGCACGTGCAGGAGAGTGTTAGAGCTTGTCCCACGTTGGTTAATTAATACCTCTAAAACTAGTATATGAGCCTGCACGGTCTCTCCATTCATTGTCAATTGGTTTTGAGTTAGATGCTTTAACAGTCCTTAACTTGTGTATTCATGTAAACATTGTGCATATATTGTCTGGCTAATATTAATACAGTGGAAAGCATGGAAAATCTTTAGCAGAACTTCTGCCACAGTAGAAAGGAGATTCAGATTATAAGTATAAAATAGTGTAAAACCATTATTCTTGTGCCAATTAAATAGCTCAAAACGAAGATGGTGCACAAATTGTTATGTCGGATGTTATCATTTCCTGTATGCTATTTACTTAAATACTACCAGTTTCCATCTTATTTATGTTCCTGCCCCTGATCTTTTTTGCTTCCTTTTCATTTTCAAAAGAAAGTAAACAAAGTTCGCCCAGCATATCTTGACACTCTTATTGTTCTTGTTTTAAACTCTTTCCTTAGCTTTATAAAAGAAGGAATTTGTGATGCCTCATGCACAGGGACCAAATATGTTCTGAGGGGGCTATATGTTGCCTACTCTTGAAGGAATCACATGCGTTTGGGACCATCGGTCCACCCTCCCATGTAGCTAAGGTCTAAAGTTGTCTTCCATGCATGAGAAGTTCATGGTCTCATGGACTATAATGTGGCTTTAGCTGCCATATCTATCACTCTTCCTTTCCAGCTTGCCACTCGCAAGAGGCTGTAAATTGACATGAAGATCATTAAAGTCTTGTATTTTCGTATCATTCATTTTTTGTGTTGAGTGATTATTTAATATTCTGTGTGGGAACTGTTAGGCGTACTTTTCATTCTCTCTTACATTACTTATTCTTGATGAGCATAAAAGCGAGTGATGGAAGATTCTGATTTGTATCATTTTGTCGTCTTCAGGTGTCAAGATCTATTGGAGACGTCTACTTGAAGAAACCTGAATTCAACAGAGACCCACTTTTCCGGCAGTTTGGACACCTTGTTCCCTTGAAACGACCTGTACTGACTGCAGAGCCCTCAGTTCTTATACGAGAACTTAGGCCTGAAGACTTGTTCTTGATATTTGCTTCAGATGGCCTGTGGGAACATTTGAGCGATGAAGCCGCCGTTGAGATTGTAGTCAATAACCCTAGAGCTGTGAGTTCCCATCCCTGAATGATAGAATTCCTACTTTTCTACTTTTCCATTGCAGCAACCCTCGGACGGTTTTCCTCTAGGTGCATTTCCAGTTTGGCCACTTGCTTAACTGGTTGTATAGTTGGGCATTAATTAAATTGGAGTATTTTACCCATTTGTTGTGTGCGTTTGGGAATCAGTTCACTTATTTGTCTATCTCATATTCTGAAGTGTTGCTTTTCATTTGACCTTTTACGACTTTATCTTTGTGGGGAATATTTCATGAGCGATAAAACAATTTAAAATAATTGTTCCCAATGTTGAAGATAGAATTTATTTGCATTTCTCTAGACAAGTCTGAAGAGCATTTTGAATACTTGCAGGGAATAGCCAAGAGGTTGGTGGGAGCTGCCCTTCAAGAGGCTGCAAAGAAAAGGGAGATCAGGTACAACGAAATTAGAAAAATCGAGAAGGGGGCTAGGCGCCATTTCCATGATGATATCACTGTGATTGTGATGTACCTTGATCATCAGAAAGGCTCCACCGGTGGTAGATTTAAACGCAGTGCTCTTGGCTGCACGACTGCTCCCGTTGACATCTTCTCTAACGCGGATGAAACCATGGAGGAAATTGATGACTCACTTCCATTAGCAAAGAAAACCCAACGAAGATTGAACTGACGAAACATAGTCTATTTTAGATGGTATTAGTTGATTTTGGTTGAATTTGTGGGAGGTTTGGGAGTAATACAGAACGATGTACATATTCGAGGTCCTGGTAGACGTACGTTGATCGAGCCTATATTATTATACATTTGCTCTAAGCCTTATGCCGATACCTCAAGCAGCGAACCATGTTTTGCTTGGAGTAGTGGAGTTTTGGGAAGAACATAGAAAGGATGAATGGAGTATCATCCTGTTACTGATGGGGGTAGGGTATACGGGTTACGAGCTCTTACGGCATTTTTTTGTTCCTCAATTATTGATTGTCTTGTTATGAATAAGAAGAGCTTTACAAGTTCCTGACCATTTTGGACTTTCTTTTTTCACTTTCAAGGATACGTTTTGACATCACAGAGTTGCCTGACGTGAGAAAGAAACTTTAATGTGCATACTGTATACCTTCTTCTTCTTCGTTTGATATCTAACTGTCTATTGTATGCCTGAAATTGGGAGTTTGGAAGGAGGGGAAATGGCTGAATACGACCGGAAGAGAAACAGCTCTTATTGTTTGCTCTCTCCTCTACTGTCTCTTTTTTTTCAGCCCATCTGCTCGGCTTAAATGAACTTCATTATGGCTCCGTTAATTTCGGGATAAAATATTTTCCAGTAAAATATTCTATCCGTTTTCCCTTCTTTGGTTGAAGAAAAAGTGCAAAAACATTCAAAATGTTTGTCATCGGTGAAATTGTTTTCCTTCCAAAACTCCCTTAAGTTGTTTTTGGATGAGGCAGGTTAATGGTCTCTTATTTCCTTTTTTCTCAGGTTAATGGTCCTTGGTTGTAATACTACTAAGTTTGGTAAAAATGAACTCATCAAGCCTCCGTTTGATTGGATGAAAAATAAAATATTTTGCTATATGTAATCGGAAAATATTTTACATGAAAACACATTTTATATAGTAATACTTTTCAGGTGTTTGGTAAAAATACTTTTTTTTTTTTTTTGATCTGGTGTTTTATATTTTCTTTTTGTTCGTCTCCCTCTTCTTCTTTTTTATCCCTAATTTATATATATATTTTTTACTCATTCTGTTTTACTCATGCGTTCATGGAGTTCGTCGGAATCCTATTTGGACTAAAAATCCTTTGAAAGCGGCCATCTTCTCTAGGACGTTTAGCCGAGATCATAAAGAGGAGAAGTCGAAGACTTTTAAGTTGGGCTGAAGAAGGAAGGTTCGCTAAGACTCCTTATAGTTTGTCCAATAATGATTCTCTCTCTTTGGGGGACGGCCGACATTCTGACTTCGGGCCCAAGCTTTTGTCTCAAGAGGGAGGAAATAACATGGGAAACAGGGTGGAGGAAGATTTTTCAGTTTCTTTAGCCAGGGCGAAATCTCTCGATGTTAACCTTCTTCCAGGGGATGAAGCTCTCTTAAAGGAAATGATTGAGGAAGATCACAATCGAAGGTTTAGAATTGGGAAGGAATCTATTGAGAAGTAAAGGATCTTTTTGTTTTTTTGGTGGGTGTCTTGGCGTGGCAAGGGTTGTAGTCGGCTTTCAAGTGTTGTCTTTTGGCTTTTAGGGGCTGATTTTCGGGTGAATCTTGTGTTGGTTTTTTTTGGTTTTGGGTTTTTTTTTTTTTTTTTTGGGTTTTGGGTTTGGCTCTTTTGGGTGCTTTCGTTTGGGCTGTTGTTATCTTTGTTTGTTTTCTTTTCCTTTCTTTTTTCTTTCATTCAATCTCGGTTGGATGTCCCCTCCCCCTTCTCGATGTACAATTTCGAGATTCTTCTATGAAGCTTCTTTTGTCGATCAAAAAAAAAAATGAGACAGAATCCTTCCAACTGATCCGAAGGAGGTGATCGTGGAATGGGCAACCGGATGGCTATCGGAAAACAACTTACGGGCCTTTGGACGTAAATTATTTTACAGCCGAAAGATGTAAAAGATTTTTCCAAAAATATCATTTCCCAGACTTTTCTGCTACCGAACATCGGAAATCGTGTAAAAAGTTTTTGTGAAGAATACTTTATTTTATAGGCAAACAAACGAGCCTAAGTTTTCTTCTTTTTTTCTCTCTCTTTGCAAGATTTGTGGTGGAGAACCGATTCAAGATGCCTCCTACCCAGAAACTTCTACCGTATGTAAAATTGGATCAAATGGGATTTTCCACTGGAATTACAAGAGGATTTCACCATTTATGTCATTCCAATTGTACATCTCGATTACTCTTCATCTTTTCATTTTCATTTCAATCAATTTTTGATTTTTTTCTCATATCATTGGCGATCTTCATTTCAATTTCTTTTCTACATTTCTAACGTGAGTTTGAAGGATTTTCCCTCTTTCTTTCTTTCCTTCCTTTTTCTTGGTCTCAAACACAACATTGGCAATGAACTGGAATGCGATCCCATTCTGTTTCTCTGCAATGGTTTAGAGGGCTGTTTTTAGGTTCACCATACCAATCAAAACCTTACACATCTCCTCCCACAACCACTCGGCCGCAATATGCGAAGGCTTCCCTCTGGCGATGGCTTCTACAATCAAAGCACTGCCCACCGAGAAGGCCCAAGCCATAATAAGATTCCCTTTGTCATCTCTCGGCACGGTGCCACCACCCTGCATTAGCGTCAACTGTTGTACATCGCCTCATCAACTCGGCAACACCAATGGAGAAAAGACCTGTTGTCTAAAAGCCCAGCATTCAAATTCAGAAAAGAAAGCAAACCACACTGCCCTCGCGAAAGGACAGCGAAGAAATAGGTGAAGAACCGTTTCCATCTCTGTGTTACCTCCACCTTTCGTTTCCTCAAATTCACCCGCACCGGAGAAATGTCCAAACTACGCTTCCACAAAATGTGCTTAATTTTTCGGGAAAACATAAAGTAGACTCTTCTCCTAAACAGAGAAAAAATAGATTGACAAATAGAATATGGGTTGAATATGTTCTTTAACCCTCATTTGTTTGGCAGTACAGCTAGTGAAAAGATATACAATTCCGTTGGATAAGCAATTCAATTGGACTAAACATACACTAGTTTAAAGAAAATTCACGATATGCAATCTTGTTTACTTTACATACGCATAAGTTCCAACCAAACACGTAATTCAAAACTTAATCTTAAAACATCTAGGTCACAAATCATCCAAGAGAGGGATACCTAATGATCCCCGTCTCTCCAGGTTCATCTATATGCACCGAATATAAGGTCTCACACACACACACCCCATTATCTTTATCCAACTAAAATGCTGATCACATGTTACAGATCACATTTTATCAAAATGAATCGGCATGATAATTCAGCCTTGTCGAGTTTTGCAAGAACCATGCATACCTGAACACACGAGTATAGACGCGCGGGTGTGAGTGCATTCCCATGTACAAGTGTTCGTGTCCGATTCAGAAGCCAATGGATATAATGTTGAGGGCTTAAAAGTGTTCACAGAGAGAGATCTAGAGGTCATAGAAATACACTATTTCTAAATGTTGCATACAACTGTTCTAGAACATGACATGATGAACAAACCCGAAATTGACAGTCACTACAAACATTACATTCTGAAGCCTACATATCAGTGAGAACAAAAGAGCTCCATATAACCAAAATAGAGCAAGGCTTTGTATGAAGGCATCTGGGAAGAAGTACCGAATAGACCACTACATCGCATTTAGGGCATTGCCAACCAAAAACGAAACCCAAAGAAACAGATTAATGGGATGACTTCCAAAATTCAATCTCCATTCTCCTACAGAAGGCTCACTTTAGGAAGTGAGGACTGATCAGTCCCCCAATCTCAAGAAACCCAACTTGTTCTTTCCCTGCAAAAATTTTCTTCAGCTTCTCATCGCAGACAATGACCTTCTTGTTTTGAGGATCCTAACAAGATAAGGAACAAACCATGTTAGGATAACCAGCCACAGCCAGTAAGCATAGGCTAAAATCAAAAGTAATTTCTAATTTCAATGCAGAAAAAAGGATATCAGAGCACAAAAATCACAAAACAACTAAAAATCGACGATACTATCTTAGCCAAGTTCTCCGTAGACGTTATTCTGGTAGCAAATACATGCCGAGCAGCGCTTTTTCCTACCAACTCCGTATAAGTTTTACTCCCGCCAGTGCCGTATCACCTAAAGGAATAGCCTTATGATGCTTCAATGATGGTAGACTGCACTTAGATAACCAAGGTATTTGACATAAGGGAATAGCTTTCAAAGCAATTTCTGCCACGTGTAAAATGCTACCAAAAAGTTTCATAATCGTTTTAAGTTCTAAGCCACATATCGGCACATGGTTTTGTTCTTCTCTCAATTGGAAGACAATCACGTGTTAGCATGAAGCAAAGATGATAACCTATAACTGCAGAGGAAAACGTAGAGAGAAAAGAAAGATAATCGGTGTATAACAAAATGATAGTTCTACAAGATCAGTAGCGAAAATATATCTGCGACCTTAGCCAAACCCTAATAAAAGTAAAAAGAGTCTAGATTACCCTCAACATAAAAGGTAAGCAACGAGAAAAGTACAACTTACACAATAAATATACCGGCACATCACTGATTAGCATCACAGTCATGTTTTGAACACACTTAACGTATCAGAAACAAAATCGCATCTCTTAGATGTGAGAAACCAGGTGCAGAAATCTAAAAATGTTAACCACAGTCACTTTAGTTAAAGCTTACAACTCCTCCATATAGGCTCTAGCCTCTACAAGACTATCCATACAAGGGTCAATTCACACCTACATCACATATTGTGCACGAGTGAGTGTGAAAACATTTAAAAAAATATCCCAAATCCTAAGATTCGCGAGAGCGAGGATTGAGAGCGCGAGTGAGGATGGAGAGCAGGAGCATGAGCAGAGAGTCTACTGAAGAATTATGTGACTAGGATTCCCACTCCTTCATAGAGACGATGGAATTTTGTCTTTTCTACAAATAATCACATTAAAACAAACAACGACAAAATCAGCATCCAAGAAAATCTGAAATCCAAGTGACCGTGAAAGAAATGACAACTTTTTCATGGTTGACGTCCCTTCCCCAATTTGTTAAAGCCCCCAAATTAGTGGGGAAACAAGGCCAAGTTCAATCCATACACACCAACAATCCAGAAACATATACATAACAACCTACTGCGTAGTTGACATCCATCTGCTAATGTAAAGAACAACACGCAAATCCATCCAAAAAAAAACCCTAGCAATATGCTACAGACACAGAGAATAATAAAGTGTACAGCTTAGTCCACATAAATTGGACGGTCCCGAATACATCTGTACTGTACATTTGTGTCTGAATCTGTTCATTTTCATATGTATATCTAGCATTTTTACATAATAAAAAAAAAAGAACCATAGAACCAACATTTAAATCATCAAAACAAATGGAGTAACTGCTAGGGTTTCAGGAAGCTTATATAAACAGAGTACGTTCTTCCCTGTTGTGTGTATATATACGCAGAGAGAGAGAGAGAGAGAGAGAGAGAGAGAGAGAGAGAGAGAGAGAGACCTGAAGATTGTGTTGTTTGATATAAGCCCAAATCTCCTTAAGGGCTTGAGTGCGAGCAATCTCTGAGACGCCACCGAGGAACGCTTGCATTTCCGGCGATACTCTACGTGGCTTCATTATCCCTTTCGGCTCTCCTTTTCCGGCAGCCGCCGTCGCTGGCTTCGAAGCGGCGGCCGTTGTTACGGTGCGCACAGCGCGCAGGTTAACTCCAGACGGAAAAGGAACTGAATGAACACCCGGAGAAACCGATGATGACTTGGTAAGCGACGCCGTTTCGACGGCTACGAAACTGGAAAACACGCCCAGGTAAACCGCCATTTTTGCCGTCTCTCTCTCTCTCTATGTGCAGTGGAGTGGAATGCGAAGAGATAAGAGGACGACGGGTTTAACTTTTTGCGCGTGTTGAATTGAGTTAATTCCACAAATTCTCCCTCAACTAGTAATAAATATCACTTTACACCATCAATTAAACAGACCCTATCGGACACTGAAAATGGTTTTGGGGGTTTTCCGCCTCCTCTGGAGTTTGCTATGGATGGGTAAGCATGAAATAATTGAATTCTTATTGTTTTTCATTATCTTTTGACTCCCAAATCTTGTTATTGAAATTTCGAAAAAAATCAACTTAGCTTTTAGACTTGCTTGAATTTTTGTGATTATTTTTATTTTTATTTTATATCAGAATTTGAATGATTAGATTAGAAGTATTGACTAAATTAAAAAAAAAAACTTGACAAGAGGGAAAAATAGGGTAGACATTTGGTTTTTTCTCTTGTTTTTAATCAACTTGTTTATTAGCTTTTGCAAACAAATTCAATTGTTGGGAGTTCTCACGTCAAAGACATATCATATACACCAAAAAAAAAAAAGGCCAACAAAAGGAGTAAAATAGAAATTAATAGAGTAACCATCCTACAGGATTTCATCTCTTTATCTATTTGATAATGAAATTTTCTTTTCCCGTAAAATAAAGGAGAATATTAACCATTCCTCATTTTTTTTACCCACTTTGGATTTTTTTTTTCCGTGTAGGAAGAAAACAAGAAATAGAAGAATAAAACTACCGTATGTGGGCTTCCATTCCGTCACATTTTTTTCCTATGAGAAACGGTGTTGTTTTGATTTTAAAACAAGGAAGGGGTTATGAGCCGTTGGATCTCTTTTTTGGTGTGTTATCAAGCCCACAGCAAAACCCTCACAAGATCCTCACAGATAAATCCTTATAGAGGATCCGGATCCGTGCATAATGCACTTGACTGCGTGAGTTTATGAAACAAGTAGGTACCAAAAGTGAGTTTACAAGGCCCAAGAGAAAGAATGCAATTAGAGTTGCAAACGAGCCAAGTTTTAGAATGTTCAGGTTTGTTCGTCTTTTGTTTTTAAATGAACTCGTGCTTAGTGAGAAATTGACTAGCCGAGCTTGCCTAGATTTGGAGTGCCCTAGGCCTAATCTAAAACGTGTGCCTTAAAAGTACAATACTTAAATTAATTTTTCTAGCAACGAGTATTGAAAAAAAAAAGGAGTATAAATTATAAGACAGAGTGTGTACGTCCCACTTCAATGTGTATTATGTGATTGTCATTTTTTTTAAGTTTTGTCTTTATTTAAATTCTTTTTTTAAGTGGGTTGTAGCTGCACTTTTTTTGAAATTTGTGTTGTGAATTTACTTGAACTTATCAACCAAACACCTAAAAATAAAAACGAAGATTTTGAAAGTTATTTTTCAAAGTAAAATGTTTTGAAAGTTATTATTATTTTTTTATCTCTATGATAAAAACATAGAGATGTTAAGACTGAGAGAAGAGCAGAGTGTGGAAAGAGAAACAGAGTGAGAGATGCGAGAGCTGCCGGAGAAGTTTCCCCTTCCGCCTCATGTCCCCTCCCCCTCCATCCCTTTCCCTCTTCCTTCAGCCCCTCTCCTCTACTCTCCTTTACCACTTCCTCTCTTGGATTTACCGGTAACTCCCCATGTATGGCCGGATCTACTCTCCGGTCAGTGTGTGACGGAGGTGGAACACCTCCACCTCCGCTCTCCTAGTCATCTATCCCCACCACCATCCCACATTTCTCCGGCACGGCGGCGTCTTCGCTGGCCCATAATTAAACGGCACCCCTGTTGTGTCGGTGGAACCACAGGTACTCCAATGAGAGAGGAAGAAAGAAGAAACAATAATGCTACATACACACCCCATGGCTCACACCCTACCACACTCTGCTGACGTGTCACGTGGGTCCCGCATGGGGCCCACCCACTTAACCCATTAAAAAAAATGAAAATTTTGAAAACGTGAAAGCTGGGTTCTTCTTCTCCATTTCAAATCGTGAAAATTTCAAATTGATTTCACGTCGACCTGTAGCGTGAGAGAGAAGAGAGGAAGAGAAGATTGCGA